>JAKWBJ010000230.1:25000-314292 GCA_023159175.1 Wohlfahrtia magnifica | reverse complement strand
GAAGGCTAACTTAGCTGAGAGGACTCGTAAGGCGGCATGTAGGAGAGCAGTGGGGGCCTGATGGAGTCTTAAACCCAGCATCATTCGCTGGATCTATACGGAGGTTATTGAAGCTAACCTTCTTTATGGAGCGGTGTTTTGGTAGACCGCCATCGACGGCAATTCAGATTACAGGAGCGTTACGTGCTACCCCCACGATGGCGCTTTTTCTCATGATTGATTGGCTCTCTTCGGGTATACTTGTCACACAACATGCAAAACTTGTGGCGGTGAGACTTAACGCCCTGTCAGGGTGGCGTATTATTCCATAGGAGCACTCTTCGATTTTGTGCGATTATGTACCATCCGGACCAGTGAATATGGGACTTCGGTCCGTGATCCTTGGCAGAGAAGACTGGGCTTCTGGCTCAGTCATTCCTGGCGATGCGGTGGAGATCTATACTGCTGGCTCTAAATGTGGGGACAAGGTGGGCTGCGGAATTTTTTCGGAAAAGCTCGATCTAATGGTGTCTCTCCGACTTTCGGGCTATTGTAGCGTGTTTCAGGCCGAAGTGAAGGAGTTGATACGGAGAGGCGGTACTCACACGGCTAATTTGTGCATTCTTTCTGATAGCCAAGCGGCTATTAGATTTCTCTCGGGTGCAACTTTTAGCTCTAAGCCTGTCAGGTACTGTTGTGTTTCCCTTGGGTTACTCTCACAACGGTTTGGTGTAAATCTCATTTGGGTCTCTGGTCACAGGAATATTCCGGGTAACTATGTAGCTGACGAACTTGCTAAAGCGGGCACACTCCTTCCGGACAGTCACCTGCTTGTAGGGGTGGTGTACCGCTGTTCACCGTTAGACTGTCTATCAGGCGAAAATACTCATTGGACGCTGAAAATCTTGGGCAGAGGGTGATTCTTGCTTTATTGCTAGACTCACTTTGGCCAGATTGGATGGTAGGCGTACCAATCAACTTTTTAAACTGGATCGCGGTAGTATCTCTGTGGCGTCTATCCTCACGGGGCATTGCATTATGGGTAGACACACGCAAAGTCTGCGCCTACCGGTGAATGATTTCTGTCGAGGTTGTAGATCGATTGAGGAAGAGGAAAGTGTGGCCCATTTCATTTGCCAATGTCCGTCTCTAGCCAGACGTAAATTGATCACACTTGGCTCGCCCTTTCTCGATAGTTTATCGGAGCTATCGATCATTGATGTCGGGCTTATAGATCCAGATTCATTAAATTGTCGGGCTGATTTCCGACTTGATTTCCGGGAATGTGCTTCTATGTGTAACCTCTGCCTAGCGGTCAAGACCGGTTACCACTGGGCTTGGTGGTCAGTACGAAGATCTCGCTTTATGTGTGCTCAAGTGTGCCTTGTCTCAGCGAGGCTGCCACTCTCCCTAACTTAACCTGACATTGATTTATAAATCAAGTACGTATATTTGCTTATATTTTAGTTTAATGTATTTAATTAGCAGTTAAAATTAATTTTTATTTTTATTTTTAATTGAAATAAATCACAATTTGTTCACAACATTTTTTTCTTAATACCCTTTTTTTGACACTTTTTCGAAATTAACGGCAACCCAGGTTTTGATACAAAGCCTCTAGTTACTTCATAAATGTTGATTGTTTTTTAGATAGAGGATTGCATTTTCTTTAGCTTTTCTGCAACTTCTTTGAAGGTTTTTTCTCGCTTTTTAAAAAAAAGTAAGTTTTATTTTTTGGCAGCACAAACGCTTTTCTTTTTGAACCCATTGCAAAATAAAAATTAATTTTCTTACAGCAAATACATAAATTTAACTAAAAATGCAACGAAATCAACAGCTATAAATTAAAAAACGATTAATAGATTAATATTTTATTTGTACGGAGACTTTTTCTTAGTAAATAGCTGGACTTATTCTTAATTAATTTTCTTAAAACTACTTTCTTTTAAAATACAAATTTTGGTTATAATATTGTTAAGCTTTAATATTTTTAAAACGTTTGAGTTCGTTTAAATTGCGCTAAAATAAAATTAACACCATTTTGTTGTTGCTGACAGTTTTTATTTTCTTCACTTTTATTTAGGCCTAAAAACGATCTTACTTTATGACGAGCGAACGATTACCAACTATTTGACGTGAGTAAAGCAACCTCCTTATATACCTAATTGCCTACAGTTTGGAAAGTTCATGAAATGTCTCCAACGCTCTCATATCAAATTGAATGAATAAATATGGCTCTAAAAAATAAAAAAATATATAAATATATATTTATATTTATATTTAATATATATATATATATATATATATATATATATATATATTTATATATTATATATATATATATTTATATTTATATATTTTGCTTTTCATTTAAAATAAACTGTTTTTGTTTTAGTTTCACTGTAATTATTGGGATACCCCATAACAAGAGCAGTCTTAGAGCATTGTATGTTTTTAATTGCACTTGTTTTGTATTAGGTTATCTAATTTATCAAATTAATTGTTTGTATATATATATATATATATATATATATATATATATATATATATATATATATATATATATATATATATATATATATATATATATATATATATATGTATATATAAATATATATAAATATATATAAATATATATATATAAATTGTTTTTGTTTTAGTTTCACTGGAACTATTGGGATATTTATATATAATAGTTTCAATGAAACTAAAACAAAAACAATTTATTTTAAGTGAAAAGCAAATTTAATAAATTTTTTATTTTTTAGCGCCATATTCACTAAATTTGCTTTTCATTGTACTTTATTTGTAATTTATCAAATAAATTGTTTTTGGAGCTTAAGTTAGGTGTTTAATAAGTAAAATGAAGCCGTTTCGGAACGTTGTATAATAACCAGCTTTCAGATTGCCTCGAATCATATTTGATTAGGTTGGAATATATGAAACGATCCATAATTTTTTCAACAAAAATTTAAATGCCAACCTCAGCCGCCAATATGTAACGCTAAACCATAGCGTAACTACATACATGCATGCTCTATCATGAGTGTCAACATTTTATGTCGGATCTTCTAGTTTTTTTTTAACTCTTTGTTTTCGTCACATTAATACTCCTACTTTCATAGCTGAAAACAACTTTACTCCAAAATTCTTCAACATAAAATTTTGACAACCGCGAATATATACATATGTATGTTAGGCAGTTTTCTTATGGTTTTCCATATTTCATGATGAAGCCAGTTGCTTGTCTATTCTTTTTGATTTAAACACAAGCAAATACATATATTTTTATACATAAGTTAATATAATTAAATATTTGCGACTGCAATACTTACTTGTCCATTTGCATTTATTTTGTTGCTAAACTACAAAATTAAATCGAAATCTACCGAACAAAGTACATAAAAGCTTCTCGCTCTTAAAACTTAGGCCGAAAACATACGTAAATCATGGCATAATCGCACTTGTTCATCAGCTCATTTCACACAATTGTCAAACTTTATATAAAAAAAAGGTTTGCATAAAAGTCAGTTGTTGAAATAATAATATCGAATGCAATTTTTATATATAAGTATATCCACAAAACTCATGTACTATGTTATGTATATACATATACAACATACGTATATAAAAGCTAAGTGTACTGAGAATTTTCGTAAGGAATTTTGACACTAACTCATTTTCAAAAAGGGTCAAAAAGTGGTATATATTTCGTTAAAATGATACAATGGGATACATTAAAAAAGGGGTCATAAAATGTGTAATTGGTATGACAAGGGTCAATTGTGATACTTTAGAGTCACAACGGCAACTCTGATCAAAACCTCGTTCTGACCGTCCTTCAAAGTTAATTTTGAGAAAAAGGGTTGATCTCATCAACTTTGTGCAGTAAGATTCCAAAATAATAACCTCAAAAATGGCTGAAAGCATTAACTTGAATTTTAACAGGAGCATATGTGATGATATTTCGGAAATATCTTAAATCTAAACAGTTTTCATGCTCGTATGGAACATAAGAAATCCTTTATTATATACAGTCAAAGAAGAATGTTGTTCGGTAAATAAACTATTAGAATTCTGGGAAATGGTTATATTTTTTGATTAGAGTAAGTATTGCATTTCTATAATAAAAGGTAGTCAATTCCCGTGGAGAAAATCCCGTAAAACACTACATAAAGCTAATTTGTGCGACACGGTCATACACGGTGGTGGAGGTATAATGGGGGTATGTGCCGGCTAACGGGATATACAATTTGCAGGTTATTGAGTCCACTGCGGTCAAGACATTCTAAAGGTCAACTGGAAACAACATTTAACGAAACTTGGTTTTAGTAGCAATATTTTATTTGAATAAGGTAGCGATTCTAAGAACGCAGCCGATTTTGTAAAGCTTTAGATGCTTTATAATGTTCAAAATTAGTTCCCTGTGCCACCACAGTCTCCAGATCTCAATCCCACTGATTATTGAAGGGATGTGTTGTTTTCTTAAAAGAACAGACCATTCGACTAAACACTAGTTTATGGTTAATGCTATTATAAATATCCAAAAATAAGATTTTAAGAAAATGCATACATTTTTATAGCTTTCTACGCAGAAAAAGTCTGCGTGTTTTTTTAACACAATCTCACTTTTACGTAACAGAACAGACCATCCGACTAAACACAATTTATGGTTAATGCTGCTATAAATATCCAAAAATAAGATTTAAAAAAATGTATACATAAAGATGTTGAAATTTACCCGTGTACAATTCTTATGGCAAAATGTCAACATCTTTGTAATTTGATTTTAGGTGTTAAATGTTGATAAGTGTAAAAAGCCTATTAGTGTGGCTAATTTTAGCTTTACGCTGTTTTAAAAAAATGGATGAAAGAATTTAATTCTTGATTTTGTTGAAGTTTACTGTGGTTTGCCTGCTGTATGTGAAGTTAAATCTAAATAAAAACGATATTTGAATGGAAAATTTTAATTTTCATAAAAAAATTTGTACAAATAATGAAAAATATTTTGCGACAAACAAATTATATATATATATAAAATTTGATGTGGTGCTGTACTCTGCCAAATATATTATTAACAAACATACATAAATTTGATCAAATAGTTTGATGTGCCTCTTAATATTACTGGTGCCACCCTGTATTTTACAAAATGTTGATATAATCAATTGTGTGTCATACTTATGACATGAAATAATACTGTAAAAATAAACAACTTATTTTTCATGTTTAAGAAAGGTATCCTTTTTAAATTGTTATGTTAAATGAACTGATAACGTGGGTGTTAAACACCTATCTTGGCAAATATCTTGAAGATTTTAATCCTGCACAACTGTCTATTGCTCTATTATCACGTAATTAAAATTTAATATTATATATATATATATATATATATATATATATATATATATATATATATTATATTAACAATTTTTAACATTTACACAATACTGTAGGGTAAGACCGCGTCGGCGTCCCAGCTCCTACGTCTTGCCAAAGCGGACTGGGAGCTTATTTTAGTCTCGTTTACATCAGTGATAAAGGTAGACCTAGGGCTTGTATTCTGGTCAAAGCCTCCATTAATGCTTTTCTCCTCCACAGATTCAGTGACAACGACACCGTGACTATGGTGATTGATTTGGACGGAAAACCTCTCAGGATTGTATCCTCATATTTTGCGCACGACTTGGCTGTTGGGTTCATAGAGCTCCTGCTTAAGTTTCTACTGGTCGCCTCCTCTTTTGGAGACGTACGGAGACAGAGAATGGTGAATAGAGGCACTCCTCAGGGGGTATCCTTTCACCACTCCTATGGAATCTTGCGGTTAATACGCTCCTCACTCGACTTGATTCCTCTGGTGATAGAATCGTCGCCCATGCGGATGATATAGCCATCGCAGTGTCTGGAATTTGTCCACAGACACTGTCGAACAAGCTTTGCCGCTGGGTGTAATGGGTTCGGGCTCAGTGTGAACCCTCGTAAGACGGACATAATGCTCTTCCCTAGGGGGTACAAAGTACCTCGCTTTACACTGCCCAGCGTGGTTGGAGTCGGGCTTAGTCTGAGTCCGGCCGTCAAATACCTGGGCCTCATTTTTGACTGCAAGCTAAGTTGGAAGGCTAACTTAGCTGAGAGGACTCGTAAGGCGGCATGTAGGAGAGCAGTGGGGGCCTGATGGAGTCTTAAACCCAGCATCATTCGCTGGATCTATACGGAGGTTATTGAAGCTAACCTTCTTTATGGAGCGGTGTTTTGGTAGACCGCCATCGACGGCAATTCAGATTACAGGAGCGTTACGTGCTACCCCCACGATGGCGCTTTTTCTCATGATTGATTGGCTCTCTTCGGGTATACTTGTCACACAACATGCAAAACTTGTGGCGGTGAGACTTAACGCCCTGTCAGGGTGGCGTATTATTCCATAGGAGCACTCTTCGATTTTGTGCGATTATGTACCATCCGGACCAGTGAATATGGGACTTCGGTCCGTGATCCTTGGCAGAGAAGACTGGGCTTCTGGCTCAGTCATTCCTGGCGATGCGGTGGAGATCTATACTGCTGGCTCTAAATGTGGGGACAAGGTGGGCTGCGGAATTTTTTCGGAAAAGCTCGATCTAATGGTGTCTCTCCGACTTTCGGGCTATTGTAGCGTGTTTCAGGCCGAAGTGAAGGAGTTGATACGGAGAGGCGGTACTCACACGGCTAATTTGTGCATTCTTTCTGATAGCCAAGCGGCTATTAGATTTCTCTCGGGTGCAACTTTTAGCTCTAAGCCTGTCAGGTACTGTTGTGTTTCCCTTGGGTTACTCTCACAACGGTTTGGTGTAAATCTCATTTGGGTCTCTGGTCACAGGAATATTCCGGGTAACTATGTAGCTGACGAACTTGCTAAAGCGGGCACACTCCTTCCGGACAGTCACCTGCTTGTAGGGGTGGTGTACCGCTGTTCACCGTTAGACTGTCTATCAGGCGAAAATACTCATTGGACGCTGAAAATCTTGGGCAGAGGGTGATTCTTGCTTTATTGCTAGACTCACTTTGGCCAGATTGGATGGTAGGCGTACCAATCAACTTTTTAAACTGGATCGCGGTAGTATCTCTGTGGCGTCTATCCTCACGGGGCATTGCATTATGGGTAGACACACGCAAAGTCTGCGCCTACCGGTGAATGATTTCTGTCGAGGTTGTAGATCGATTGAGGAAGAGGAAAGTGTGGCCCATTTCATTTGCCAATGTCCGTCTCTAGCCAGACGTAAATTGATCACACTTGGCTCGCCCTTTCTCGATAGTTTATCGGAGCTATCGATCATTGATGTCGGGCTTATAGATCCAGATTCATTAAATTGTCGGGCTGATTTCCGACTTGATTTCCGGGAATGTGCTTCTATGTGTAACCTCTGCCTAGCGGTCAAGACCGGTTACCACTGGGCTTGGTGGTCAGTACGAAGATCTCGCTTTATGTGTGCTCAAGTGTGCCTTGTCTCAGCGAGGCTGCCACTCTCCCTAACTTAACCTGACATTGATTTATAAATCAAGTACGTATATTTGCTTATATTTTAGTTTAATGTATTTAATTAGCAGTTAAAATTAATTTTTATTTTTATTTTTAATTGAAATAAATCACAATTTGTTCACAACATTTTTTTCTTAATACCCTTTTTTTGACACTTTTTCGAAATTAACGGCAACCCAGGTTTTGATACAAAGCCTCTAGTTACTTCATAAATGTTGATTGTTTTTTAGATAGAGGATTGCATTTTCTTTAGCTTTTCTGCAACTTCTTTGAAGGTTTTTTCTCGCTTTTTAAAAAAAAGTAAGTTTTATTTTTTGGCAGCACAAACGCTTTTCTTTTTGAACCCATTGCAAAATAAAAATTAATTTTCTTACAGCAAATACATAAATTTAACTAAAAATGCAACGAAATCAACAGCTATAAATTAAAAAACGATTAATAGATTAATATTTTATTTGTACGGAGACTTTTTCTTAGTAAATAGCTGGACTTATTCTTAATTAATTTTCTTAAAACTACTTTCTTTTAAAATACAAATTTTGGTTATAATATTGTTAAGCTTTAATATTTTTAAAACGTTTGAGTTCGTTTAAATTGCGCTAAAATAAAATTAACACCATTTTGTTGTTGCTGACAGTTTTTATTTTCTTCACTTTTATTTAGGCCTAAAAACGATCTTACTTTATGACGAGCGAACGATTACCAACTATTTGACGTGAGTAAAGCAACCTCCTTATATACCTAATTGCCTACAGTTTGGAAAGTTCATGAAATGTCTCCAACGCTCTCATATCAAATTGAATGAATAAATATGGCTCTAAAAAATAAAAAAATATATAAATATATATTTATATTTATATTTAATATATATATATATATATATATATATATATATATATATTTATATATTATATATATATATATTTATATTTATATATTTTGCTTTTCATTTAAAATAAACTGTTTTTGTTTTAGTTTCACTGTAATTATTGGGATACCCCATAACAAGAGCAGTCTTAGAGCATTGTATGTTTTTAATTGCACTTGTTTTGTATTAGGTTATCTAATTTATCAAATTAATTGTTTGTATATATATATATATATATATATATATATATATATATATATATATATATATATATATATATATATATATATATATATATATATATATATATATATGTATATATAAATATATATAAATATATATAAATATATATATATAAATTGTTTTTGTTTTAGTTTCACTGGAACTATTGGGATATTTATATATAATAGTTTCAATGAAACTAAAACAAAAACAATTTATTTTAAGTGAAAAGCAAATTTAATAAATTTTTTATTTTTTAGCGCCATATTCACTAAATTTGCTTTTCATTGTACTTTATTTGTAATTTATCAAATAAATTGTTTTTGGAGCTTAAGTTAGGTGTTTAATAAGTAAAATGAAGCCGTTTCGGAACGTTGTATAATAACCAGCTTTCAGATTGCCTCGAATCATATTTGATTAGGTTGGAATATATGAAACGATCCATAATTTTTTCAACAAAAATTTAAATGCCAACCTCAGCCGCCAATATGTAACGCTAAACCATAGCGTAACTACATACATGCATGCTCTATCATGAGTGTCAACATTTTATGTCGGATCTTCTAGTTTTTTTTTAACTCTTTGTTTTCGTCACATTAATACTCCTACTTTCATAGCTGAAAACAACTTTACTCCAAAATTCTTCAACATAAAATTTTGACAACCGCGAATATATACATATGTATGTTAGGCAGTTTTCTTATGGTTTTCCATATTTCATGATGAAGCCAGTTGCTTGTCTATTCTTTTTGATTTAAACACAAGCAAATACATATATTTTTATACATAAGTTAATATAATTAAATATTTGCGACTGCAATACTTACTTGTCCATTTGCATTTATTTTGTTGCTAAACTACAAAATTAAATCGAAATCTACCGAACAAAGTACATAAAAGCTTCTCGCTCTTAAAACTTAGGCCGAAAACATACGTAAATCATGGCATAATCGCACTTGTTCATCAGCTCATTTCACACAATTGTCAAACTTTATATAAAAAAAAGGTTTGCATAAAAGTCAGTTGTTGAAATAATAATATCGAATGCAATTTTTATATATAAGTATATCCACAAAACTCATGTACTATGTTATGTATATACATATACAACATACGTATATAAAAGCTAAGTGTACTGAGAATTTTCGTAAGGAATTTTGACACTAACTCATTTTCAAAAAGGGTCAAAAAGTGGTATATATTTCGTTAAAATGATACAATGGGATACATTAAAAAAGGGGTCATAAAATGTGTAATTGGTATGACAAGGGTCAATTGTGATACTTTAGAGTCACAACGGCAACTCTGATCAAAACCTCGTTCTGACCGTCCTTCAAAGTTAATTTTGAGAAAAAGGGTTGATCTCATCAACTTTGTGCAGTAAGATTCCAAAATAATAACCTCAAAAATGGCTGAAAGCATTAACTTGAATTTTAACAGGAGCATATGTGATGATATTTCGGAAATATCTTAAATCTAAACAGTTTTCATGCTCGTATGGAACATAAGAAATCCTTTATTATATACAGTCAAAGAAGAATGTTGTTCGGTAAATAAACTATTAGAATTCTGGGAAATGGTTATATTTTTTGATTAGAGTAAGTATTGCATTTCTATAATAAAAGGTAGTCAATTCCCGTGGAGAAAATCCCGTAAAACACTACATAAAGCTAATTTGTGCGACACGGTCATACACGGTGGTGGAGGTATAATGGGGGTATGTGCCGGCTAACGGGATATACAATTTGCAGGTTATTGAGTCCACTGCGGTCAAGACATTCTAAAGGTCAACTGGAAACAACATTTAACGAAACTTGGTTTTAGTAGCAATATTTTATTTGAATAAGGTAGCGATTCTAAGAACGCAGCCGATTTTGTAAAGCTTTAGATGCTTTATAATGTTCAAAATTAGTTCCCTGTGCCACCACAGTCTCCAGATCTCAATCCCACTGATTATTGAAGGGATGTGTTGTTTTCTTAAAAGAACAGACCATTCGACTAAACACTAGTTTATGGTTAATGCTATTATAAATATCCAAAAATAAGATTTTAAGAAAATGCATACATTTTTATAGCTTTCTACGCAGAAAAAGTCTGCGTGTTTTTTTAACACAATCTCACTTTTACGTAACAGAACAGACCATCCGACTAAACACAATTTATGGTTAATGCTGCTATAAATATCCAAAAATAAGATTTAAAAAAATGTATACATAAAGATGTTGAAATTTACCCGTGTACAATTCTTATGGCAAAATGTCAACATCTTTGTAATTTGATTTTAGGTGTTAAATGTTGATAAGTGTAAAAAGCCTATTAGTGTGGCTAATTTTAGCTTTACGCTGTTTTAAAAAAATGGATGGAAGAATTTAATTCTTGATTTTGTTGAAGTTTACTGTGGTTTGCCTGCTGTATGTGAAGTTAAATCTAAATAAAAACGATATTTGAATGGAAAATTTTAATTTTCATAAAAAAATTTGTACAAATAATGAAAAATATTTTGCGACAAACAAATTATATATATATATAAAATTTGATGTGGTGCTGTACTCTGCCAAATATATTATTAACAAACATACATAAATTTGATCAAATAGTTTGATGTGCCTCTTAATATTACTGGTGCCACCCTGTATTTTACAAAATGTTGATATAATCAATTGTGTGTCATACTTATGACATGAAATAATACTGTAAAAATAAACAACTTATTTTTCATGTTTAAGAAAGGTATCCTTTTTAAATTGTTATGTTAAATGAACTGATAACGTGGGTGTTAAACACCTATCTTGGCAAATATCTTGAAGATTTTAATCCTGCACAACTGTCTATTGCTCTATTATCAGGTAATTAAAATTTAATATTATATATATATATATATATATATATATTAATAACAATTTTTAACATTTACACAATACTGTAGGGTAAGACCGCGTCGGCGTCCCAGCTCCTACGTCTTGCCAAAGCGGACTGGGAGCTTATTTTAGTCTCGCTTACATCAGTGATAAAGGTAGACCTAGGGCTTGTATTCTGGTCAAAGCCTCCATTAATGCTTTTCTCCTCCACAGATTCAGTGACAACGACACCGTGACTATGGTGATTGATTTGGACGGAAAACCTCTCAGGATTGTATCCTCATATTTTGCGCACGACTTGGCTGTTGGGTTCATAGAGCTCCTGCTTAAGTTTCTACTGGTCGCCTCCTCTTTTGGAGACGTACGGAGACAGAGAATGGTGAATAGAGGCACTCCTCAGGGGGTATCCTTTCACCACTCCTATGGAATCTTGCGGTTAATACGCTCCTCACTCGACTTGATTCCTCTGGTGATAGAATCGTCGCCCATGCGGATGATATAGCCATCGCAGTGTCTGGAATTTGTCCACAGACACTGTCGAACAAGCTTTGCCGCTGGGTGTAATGGGTTCGGGCTCAGTGTGAACCCTCGTAAGACGGACATAATGCTCTTCCCTAGGGGGTACAAAGTACCTCGCTTTACACTGCCCAGCGTGGTTGGAGTCGGGCTTAGTCTGAGTCCGGCCGTCAAATACCTGGGCCTCATTTTTGACTGCAAGCTAAGTTGGAAGGCTAACTTAGCTGAGAGGACTCGTAAGGCGGCATGTAGGAGAGCAGTGGGGGCCTGATGGAGTCTTAAACCCAGCATCATTCGCTGGATCTATACGGAGGTTATTGAAGCTAACCTTCTTTATGGAGCGGTGTTTTGGTAGACCGCCATCGACGGCAATTCAGATTACAGGAGCGTTACGTGCTACCCCCACGATGGCGCTTTTTCTCATGATTGATTGGCTCTCTTCGGGTATACTTGTCACACAACATGCAAAACTTGTGGCGGTGAGACTTAACGCCCTGTCAGGGTGGCGTATTATTCCATAGGAGCACTCTTCGATTTTGTGCGATTATGTACCATCCGGACCAGTGAATATGGGACTTCGGTCCGTGATCCTTGGCAGAGAAGACTAGGCTTCTGGCTCAGTCATTCCTGGCGATGCGGTGGAGATCTATACTGCTGGCTCTAAATGTGGGGACAAGGTGGGCTGCGGAATTTTTTCGGAAAAGCTCGATCTAATGGTGTCTCTCCGACTTTCGGGCTATTGTAGCGTGTTTCAGGCCGAAGTGAAGGAGTTGATACGGAGAGGCGGTACTCACACGGCTAATTTGTGCATTCTTTCTGATAGCCAAGCGGCTATTAGATTTCTCTCGGGTGCAACTTTTAGCTCTAAGCCTGTCAGGTACTGTTGTGTTTCCCTTGGGTTACTCTCACAACGGTTTGGTGTAAATCTCATTTGGGTCTCTGGTCACAGGAATATTCCGGGTAACTATGTAGCTGACGAACTTGCTAAAGCGGGCACACTCCTTCCGGACAGTCACCTGCTTGTAGGGGTGGTGTACCGCTGTTCACCGTTAGACTGTCTATCAGGCGAAAATACTCATTGGACGCTGAAAATCTTGGGCAGAGGGTGATTCTTGCTTTATTGCTAGACTCACTTTGGCCAGATTGGATGGTAGGCGTACCAATCAACTTTTTAAACTGGATCGCGGTAGTATCTCTGTGGCGTCTATCCTCACGGGGCATTGCATTATGGGTAGACACACGCAAAGTCTGCGCCTACCGGTGAATGATTTCTGTCGAGGTTGTAGATCGATTGAGGAAGAGGAAAGTGTGGCCCATTTCATTTGCCAATGTCCGTCTCTAGCCAGACGTAAATTGATCACACTTGGCTCGCCCTTTCTCGATAGTTTATCGGAGCTATCGATCATTGATGTCGGGCTTATAGATCCAGATTCATTAAATTGTCGGGCTGATTTCCGACTTGATTTCCGGGAATGTGCTTCTATGTGTAACCTCTGCCTAGCGGTCAAGACCGGTTACCACTGGGCTTGGTGGTCAGTACGAAGATCTCGCTTTATGTGTGCTCAAGTGTGCCTTGTCTCAGCGAGGCTGCCACTCTCCCTAACTTAACCTGACATTGATTTATAAATCAAGTACGTATATTTGCTTATATTTTAGTTTAATGTATTTAATTAGCAGTTAAAATTAATTTTTGTTTTTATTTTTAATTGAAATAAATCACAATTTGTTCACAAAATTTTTTTCTTAATACCCTTTTTTTGACACTTTTTCGAAATTAACGGCAACCCAGGTTTTGATACAAAGCCTCTAGTTACTTCATAAATGTTGATTGTTTTTTAGATAGAGGATTGCATTTTCTTTAGCTTTTCTGCAACTTCTTTGAAGGTTTTTTCTCGCTTTTTAAAAAAAAGTAAGTTTTATTTTTTGGCAGCACAAACGCTTTTCTTTTTGAACCCATTGCAAAATAAAAATTAATTTTCTTACAGCAAATACATAAATTTAACTAAAAATGCAACGAAATCAACAGCTATAAATTAAAAAACGATTAATAGATTAATATTTTATTTGTACGGAGACTTTTTCTTAGTAAATAGCTGGACTTATTCTTAATTAATTTTCTTAAAACTACTTTCTTTTAAAATACAAATTTTGGTTATAATATTGTTAAGCTTTAATATTTTTAAAACGTTTGAGTTCGTTTAAATTGCGCTAAAATAAAATTAACACCATTTTGTTGTTGCTGACAGTTTTTATTTTCTTCACTTTTATTTAGGCCTAAAAACGATCTTACTTTATGACGAGCGAACGATTACCAACTATTTGACGTGAGTAAAGCAACCTCCTTATATACCTAATTGCCTACAGTTTGGAAAGTTCCTGAAATGTCTCCAACGCTCTCATATCAAATTGAATGAATAAATATGGCTCTAAAAAATAAAAAAATATATAAATATATATTTATATTTAATATATATATATATATATATATATATATATATATATATATATATATATATATATATATATATATATTTATATATTATATATATATATATATTTATATTTATATATTTTGCTTTTCATTTAAAATAAACTGTTTTTGTTTTAGTTTCACTGTAATTATTGGGATACCCCATAACAAGAGCAGTCTTAGAGCATTGTATGTTTTTAATTGCACTTGTTTTGTATTAGGTTATCTAATTTATCAAATTAATTGTTTGTATATATATATATATATATATATATATATATATATATATATATATATATGTATATATAAATATATATAAATATATATAAATATATATATATAAATTGTTTTTGTTTTAGTTTCACTGGAACTATTGGGATATTTATATATAATAGTTTCAATGAAACTAAAACAAAAACAATTTATTTTAAGTGAAAAGCAAATTTAATAAATTTTTTATTTTTTAGCGCCATATTCACTAAATTTGCTTTTCATTGTACTTTATTTGTAATTTATCAAATAAATTGTTTTTGGAGCTTAAGTTAGGTGTTTAATAAGTAAAATGAAGCCGTTTCGGAACGTTGTATAATAACCAGCTTTCAGATTGCCTCGAATCATATTTGATTAGGTTGGAATATATGAAACGATCCATAATTTTTTCAACAAAAATTTAAATGCCAACCTCAGCCGCCAATATGTAACGCTAAACCATAGCGTAACTACATACATGCATGCTCTATCATGAGTGTCAACATTTTATGTCGGATCTTCTAGTTTTTTTTTTAACTCTTTGTTTTCGTCACATTAATACTCCTACTTTCATAGCTGAAAACAACTTTACTCCAAAATTCTTCAACATAAAATTTTGACAACCGCGAATATATACATATGTATGTTAGGCAGTTTTCTTATGGTTTTCCATATTTCATGATGAAGGCAGTTGCTTGTCTATTCTTTTTGATTTAAACACAAACAAATACATATATTTTTATACATAAGTTAATATAATTAAATATTTGGGACTGCAATACTTACTTGTCCATTTGCATTTATTTTGTTGCTAAACTACAAAATTAAATCGAAATCTACCGGACAAAGTACATAAAAGCTTCTCGCTCTTAAAACTTAGGCCGAAAACATACGTAAATCATGGCATAATCGCACTTGTTCATCAGCTCATTTCACACAATTGTCAAACTTTATATAAAAAAAAGGTTTGCATAAAAGTCAGTTGTTGAAATAATAATATCGAATGCAATTTTTATATATAAGTATATCCACAAAACTCATGTACTATGTTATGTATATACATATACAACATACGTATATAAAAGCTAAGTGTACTGAGAATTTTCGTAAGGAATTTTGACACTAACTCATTTTCAAAAAGGGTCAAAAAGTGGTATATATTTCGTTAAAATGATACAATGGGATACATTAAAAAAGGGGTCATAAAATGTGTAATGGGTATGACAAGGGTCAATTGTGATACTTTAGAGTCACAACGGCAACTCTGATCAAAACCTCGTTCTGACCGTCCTTCAAAGTTAATTTTGAGAAAAAGGGTTGATCTCATCAACTTTGTGCAGTAAGATTCCAAAATAATAACCTCAAAAATGGCTGAAAGCATTAACTTGAATTTTAACAGGAGCATATGTGATGATATTTCGGAAATATCTTAAATCTAAACAGTTTTCATGCTCGTATGGAACATAAGAAATCCTTTATTATATACAGTCAAAGAAGAATGTTGTTCGGTAAATAAACTATTAGAATTCTGGGAAATGGTTATATTTTTTGATTAGAGTAAGTATTGCATTTCTATAACAAAAGGTAGTCAATTCCCGTGGAGAAAATCCCGTAAAACACTACATAAAGCTAATTTGTGCGACACGGTCATACACGGTGGTGGAGGTATAATGGGGGTATGTGCCGGCTAACGGGATATACAATTTGCAGGTTATTGAGTCCACTGCGGTCAAGACATTCTAAAGGTCAACTGGAAACAACATTTAACGAAACTTGGTTTTAGTAGCAATATTTTATTTGAATAAGGTAGCGATTCTAAGAACGCAGCCGATTTTGTAAAGCTTTAGATGCTTTATAATGTTCAAAATTAGTTCCCTGTGCCACCACAGTCTCCAGATCTCAATCCCACTGATTATTGAAGGGATGTGTTGTTTTCTTAAAATAACAGACCATTCGACTAAACACTAGTTTATGGTTAATGCTATTATAAATATCCAAAAATAAGATTTTAAGAAAATGCATACATTTTTATAGCTTTCTACGCAGAAAAAGTCTGCGTGTTTTTTTAACACAATCTCACTTTTACGTAACAGAACAGACCATCCGACTAAACACAATTTATGGTTAATGCTGCTATAAATATCCAAAAATAAGATTTAAAAAAAATGTATACATAAAGATGTTGAAATTTACCCGTGTACAATTCTTATGGCAAAATGTCAACATCTTTGTAATTTGATTTTAGGTGTTAAATGTTGATAAGTGTAAAAAGCCTATTAGTGTGGCTAATTTTAGCTTTACGCTGTTTTAAAAAAATGGATGAAAGAATTTAATTCTTGATTTTGTTGAAGTTTACTGTGGTTTGCCTGCTGTATGTGAAGTTAAATCTAAATAAAAACGAAATTTGAATGGAAAATTTTAATTTTCATAAAAAAATTTGTACAAATAATGAAAAATATTTTGCGACAAACAAATTATATATATATATAAAATTTGATGTGGTGCTGTACTCTGCCAAATATATTATTAACAAACATACATAAATTTGATCAAATAGTTTGATGTGCCTCTTAATATTACTGGTGCCACCCTGTATTTTACAAAATGTTGATATAATCAATTGTGTATCATACTTATGACATGAAATAATACTGTAAAAATAAACAAATTATTTTTCATGTTTAAGAAAGGTATCCTTTTTAAATTATGTTAAATGAACTGATAACGTGGGTGTTAAACACCTATCTTGGCAAATATCTTGAAGATTTTAATCCTGCACAACTGTCTATTGCTCTATTATCAGGTAATTAAAATTTAATATTTTGAAATACAATTCCACAATCAAAACATTTAAGTGATTCGATTTGTTCTTGAATGACGAACTAACTTTTTTTTATCAAAGAAAACCCCAGTTAATATTAAAAATGTTATACTTTTAATTTCTCTTTTTGTACATTCTTGATTTTGTAATATTGGAATATATAAACAACAACTTTCTATGCTTAACACAGATTAGGAAAAAGACAAAGCGATATACCATAATGCTGCAGACTAGTTCCTCCTAAATATATTTTATTGAAGCAATATATATATTTTATATATATATATATATATATATATATATATATATATATATATATATATATATATATATATATATATATATATATATATATATAAAATATATTTTATTGAAGCTAATGTAAGATAACGATAGTGCACAAATAAAACAAATGTATCTGTAGCATCATTAGAAAATATACAGTGTGGCTTATTAAAAAATTTTAATGACAGTAAAGAATTAAAAACGCATTCATAAATACTGTCGCCATTGTCGGTATTTGAGAATAAACTCATTTGTTTTCTCATTAATTCATTTGTTAAAATCGATAGCCTGCCGGATATTAAACTAGTACCTAACCGGTACTTAACTAGTCAAAAAATCAGCAGCACTAGTTGTCATGTGTAAACTTTCCTATATCATCCCCATGCTCAAATTAGCATTCAGTGTGTTTGGAAAGTTACAAGTCCATTGGTTCTAGTTGGGTCCTGGTATAGTTGGATCCAATTGGGAGCTTCAGAACCACTTTATTAATATTTCTTTTGTATAAAAAAAATTCTCAAAATTGGTGAATTTATTTATGTAGAAAAGCTTTATAAACGTAATTAATTATGTACTAACTACAGTGGCCTTTGACAAAAAAATTTCCATATTATCTACATTATATTAAATCATATATTTTACAATGTGAGTAGAGTGCATGCAGTTCTAATGTTATATAAGTTCACAGTTTTTAGGATATCGGGGAAGAGTATTTTGCCAAATAGGCGAGATTGAGTTTATTTAATGTATTAACAGTCAAAGTTTAAGTGTTTTTTGCACATAAGGGGGTTGTTGCGTAGGTGGCAAAGGTTCCGAACTGTGCCGTTTAACAATTATTGGTGAGTGATTAGGGTATATTCTAACCGAAGAAGGCAAAAGACTTGAATATACCGTTTGGAGGCTTCTATTGTATAGATAAGTGCAATTTTTGGATTAAAGGCTTTATAGAAGTGTTAATAATTTAATCTAAATTTCTATCTCTCTTTCCTTGATTTTTCTGAGAATATCTCTCTTAATATCACTTTTGCTTGTAGAAGGTTATAATATATAACCTTTGTTATAATTGGTGCATAGGTGGCGTATTTGGCTGCCTCGTCTGCTGCTGTGTATCCTGTTATTCCAATATGTCCAGGAATCCACATAAGTTTGAATTTTGTGTAATATCTTATCAATAGATCTCTTGTTTTGGACTTAACGATGTACAGGTTTTGAATAGCTGTGATAGTTGATTTAGAGTCAGAACAAATTATCTTAGGTGAGATATTAGCTGCTGCTACCACTGCCAAATATGGATTAATGGGGAATATCCAAGTGCTATACGCTGGCAATGCTTTTTTTTTTAATTTTTTTATTAGTATTAAAAATACTTTAAATTTTCCACATATTTGCAATAAATATATCACAAATTATTATTAAATAATATAAAATTAATAAATTTTCGTCTAAAAACATTTTCATTTGTCTCATTCTTAATGTTGTTTGGTAATGAATTGAACAGCTGTAGACCCTTGTAGAATATCGTTTTCTGCATTTGTGTTGAGCTCACTCTTTGAATCCGGAAATCACTTGCATTTCTTAGTCGATATGGCTGGCTGTCTCCTACATAATGTAGTTGATCACAAAGGTATTTCGGAGCGTCTCCTTGTTTTAATTTTCTAATGAACCTTAGGGTGTTAAATTGAAGCCGTTGTTTTATGCTCATCCATTTTAGATTAATTAGCAATATATTTATATGGGTATAACGATCGCATTTTAGTATTACTCTCAGCTCTATTTTGTAGTTTTTGCATCCTTGCCAATTGATTTGTGTTGCTGCATGTAAATAAAATAGAGGAACCATATTCAAAGTGAGGTTTTATTATTGTGTTGTATATATTTATCGCTGTTGTTTGTGATATTTTTCCTCTTATTCTTTTTTAAAAACTAATTTTCTTACCAATTTTCTTGAATAAGTAGTCTAAGTGTTCATTGAAATTTAATTTTTTATCAATTATAAAACCAAGGTATTTTATATATTCGACTTTTTCTATTACTGTGTCATTTATCTTAAATATTTCCTCTGACTTCATATTTATTTCCATTATTTTTGTTTTATTCTCATTTAGTTTAAGCTTATTCATTTTAAGCCATTTATCTATTTTTTGCATATCAGATTCAATATTCTTCCGACATTCTTCATCACTATTTGCCACAGTATATATCAATGTGTCATCCGCGTACAATACAACTTTGCATTTTTCTAAAATATTTGGCACGTCGTTTATGTATATTATGAACAACAATGCTCCCAAAATTGAACCTTGTGGTACTCCGAAGCTATTTATTATTTCACCAGATTCTATGTTATTTAATTTTGTTGTTTGCCTTCTTCTCTCCAGGTACAATTTGAACCAATCTAGTTCGATTCCTCTTATTCCATACATATATAGTTTCTTCAGTATTATATCTCTATCAATCGTCTCAAATGCTCTTTTGAAGTCGAGAAATATTGTCATAATCCTTTTATCATTTCCTATGGTCTTCCATTCACTTATGATATGGTTTACCGTGGTTTCACATGAATGCTTTCTACGAAATCCCGATTGGTATTTGGATAATATGTCATGATTTTCAATATATTTGTCAAGCTGTTCTTTAACCACTTTTTAAATTATTTTTCACAAGTTTTTAGTGTATTTATTGGTCTAAATCCTTCGCATTTTTTGTTTTGGGCACTTTTTCAATTGGTGTTATGGTTGACTTCTTTTAATTATCAGGAAAAATCCGTGTCTCTAAAGATATGTTTATTATTTTAACCATAATATTTCCTATAGCATTCCAATTGTCAAGAATTATTTTATTTGATACATGTTCATAGTTAGATTTGTTCTTCATACATTTCTCAATGTTCTCAAGTTGAATATTATTTATCTTTCGGAATTTAAAAAAATCATTCACAACATATCCTATTTGGTTAATATATTGCACACTCCCAATTGACTGTCTTATACTACTAATACTATCGACAAAGAATGTATTAAACTTATTTACTATATCACAGTTATCGATATACTCTATCTGGTCGAATACCACCGATTTAGTTAAGTTTTGTCTCTTATTAAGTATCAGGTTTTTGATGTGTATCCACATTTGTTTTTGGTTAGTTGCGTTGTTAACTTTATTGTTTATGTAATTATTCTTATTATTTTCAATTTGTTTCATATTTCATATTGTGCCCAAGCCTGACTTGAGTTTTAAAATTTGGCCTGTAAATATTTTATTATTTTTTCTCTTTTCAATGTTCGTAGTTCTTCGTTGTACCATTTATTATTAACTTTGTTATTTATGTGCAACTGTTTTTTAAAAGTAAATAACTGTATTGTGTTTTCTAGACAGGCATCAAACAATTTTACATTTTCATTAAGATCTTCACTATCCTCATATATTATATTATCAGTTAACACATTATTAAATATATTTTTATCGTATTTAAATATTTTGACAGTTATTGTCTCATTTTGAATGTTTTCAGTTATTTTCTTGAAGGATATATTAATAACTTCGTGATCAGAAACTTTTTTAATATTATTACTATTTTTACATTTTATCTTATAATTATTAGTCAATTATTGTACTTGAGTTTCTTGTTACACACGTGCTTTCGCTAACTATTTGTCTAAGGCCGTTGTCGTTGAGAGTACTTTTAATTCTATTCTTGTATAAAGAGTTTTTCTTCCAGTCTATATTAAAATCTCCTGCAATTAAAATATCACAGCTGTTATCATAGATTTCATCAAGTATTTCGTCAAATATATCACAAAACTCCGCTTCATTGTAACTAGGCGATCTATATATTGCACCAATTAAAATATGATTATTGTTATGTACAGCTTTGCACAATAAAATCCAATACTTCAAATTGTCAGTTCTTTCTATAAACTTTGTCATATTCCAGTTCTTTTTAAAATATATTACAACTCCACCTGTTCTCGAAGATGTTGACAATGACGCGATGTTATCATATCCTTGTAGTGCAATTTCTTGTTCATCTATATCTTTCGTCAGTTTATTTTCAGACAATATTAAAAGTCAGGATTTTCCGTTGGTGCGATAATTTCAATTTGATTATAGTTGTTAACAAGACCTTGTACATTTGTATATATCGCACTTATTTCCTTTAATTGTTAAATCGTCAAGCCTATATTTCTCATTTTATTTTTCAATTTATTTTGGTAAACTATCATTTGTAAAGTGGTTTTCATCTAAACCCATATTGAGCCTGCTGTTAACTTTTGAACAATTAATACATTTCATTATCTTCTCCTCGCTTTTGCAATTAAATGTTTTATGTTGACCATGACATTTTAGACATATATCCTGATTCTTACATTCCTTGGCTATATGATTGTATCCTCTGCACTTCATACATTGAACTATTTCAGTTCCATCATACACTCTACATTTTTCCCAGCCGATATTTACTTTTTGTTCTTCCATAATTTTCCCGTAAGCTTCATTATTAACTCTCAATTTAATATTATATAAAGTTTTATTTCCTCTTTATGTTTCATACTTTCCAATAAACTTAATATTGACATTTGCTAATCTAGGATTTTGTTTTCTTAATTTATCAATTATATCATTTTCATTAATGTCAAAAGACATACCAATAATTTTTTATATTTAGTTCAGTCGAATTTGGAATTTTTACCTCATATTGTTAGATATTTTTTCCTGGATTGCACTTTTAATTTTTTCTCTATCTTCACAGTATTCGCTTTGAATTACAATTGTTCCACTGCTCCTACTCTCCACATTAGTTATTTTTAAATTATCAGGATTTATTTTATTTAACTCTTCTTTGGTTTTATCAGCCGATTGTTTTTCCTTGGGTTTAACAATTAGGGGTAATTGCTTATTAATAATTGGCAACCCTCTATTTTTTACTGTATCTGCATAGGTTGGTTTTGTACTTTGTTTATATTTTTCGTTTATTACTTTCTTTATTTCTTTGCACATATTTTCATTTTTCTCTTCTATTGTTTGGCAAAACTGTTTGTAGTTGTTTTCAAATTCTTTTACAGTTCCAAATAATTTTTTAATTTCTTCAAAATTTTTTTCACACGTTTTTTGATACTTTATCATTTTATTTATTCTTTCCTCGTAACGTTTTTCTATGGCCTCAAGTAATTGTTTGCATTCAGCCACATTGATATATAATCACTTCACTCCAACCACACTTCAATTTCCCCGGGTAGTTTATCAATTCTTGGTTTTCAATAGTCCTATCTATTTTTCCAAAAACTAATTTTTATTTTATTTTAATAAATTTCACAGAGCTTTTTGTAAACACTTCCGATCGCGACCGGCAACTCTCGTATTTATAGTCATTGGATCTTGCCAATTTCCTATTACTCATTACAGCGGTACTGTTTAATGCGTATAGGATTGCTGTTGCTTCGGCAGTAAATATAGAGCAGCTTTCATCGAGTGTGGCAAGGAATAAAAGTAGCAGTCGATTATTGACTAGCGCAAAAGAAGTAGCTGAAGTTGTTTTTAATCTGTCTGTGTAAACAATATTCCAGTTAAGACTCTGATAAGTTAAGGATATTATTAAAAAGGGAGGTATAAACTATATCTCTATCCTTGGATAAATACATGAGATCTTCAATAAAAGACGAATTTTTCAATTTCCACGTGCGTTGAGAGGTTGTATATATTATATGTGGTTTTTGGTAAATGTCAATTTCAGAAGCTTACTGAATGGTCAGGATTATTTTGGGCGGATAGCGGAGTGTCCTCGGCGAAAGTTCGTGAACATTCTACCCAGGAAGCTTCGCTCTGAAGGCAGTAAAAGGTTAATAATTAGATTAGTGGTAAATGTTTTAAATTGTTATTCCAAAGGAGGTAGGCCTGATGCGACAAATATGTTCATTATAAGGGTGGTTTTGAGAACACCTGATAGCTCGATGATATAGCGGTGGGTGTTTGAGGCTTTGCCATAGATTGGCAAACCATAGCCGATTTTCGCTAACATGATGCTACGAACAATGTTGATTAACGTATTTGGGTGGGATTCACCACGTCTAGTTGAGGCGTATTTTATCAGATTTAATCTCCTAAAATGGCTTTTTTTAGGTGATCGATGTGTGTGGACCACGTGTAAGATTTGTTGAACATAATTCCCAATATTCTGAGTGAATCTACTTTATCTATTTGGTTATCTTGTTGCAAGAATGTTTTTTGCATATATATAATAAGGAGTCGATTTTATTATGGATGTTAATGTTTTTGTTATGTTTACATATTAAGTATAGATCATCTGCATACAAGACGCATTTAAAAAAATTTTTATTTCGTATTATTATATTAAGTTTTATTATAATCGATAATGGAGAGCGCCGTGGAATGCCATTATGCAAGAGTTTGATAGAAGAGAATTGATTATAGACTCTTACCCGAATCTTCCTCTTGGTTAAAAAGGGGAAGATGAAATTTAAGATATTTTTTCCAAATTTCCATTCCATAATTTGTGAAATAACCGTATGTACACCAACGTGCCATTGTACCTTTGTCTGCCTTAAAAGTGATTCGTGTGGTAATAATTTTTTCAATAATTTAAAAAGACAGGGAATTAATGATATCGGTCTATAACCATCTATCGAAGTTTTTTCTTGTTAGGCCTGGGGTTTGAAATTATGGTGGAAATCTTCCAGTTTTTGGGGTATAGTATCGGAGGTGAATTTTAAGTTGTATAGCTGATTCAAGAGCGTTAACGAATTATGTGGTAATTTTAATATTGGGTGAGATATTTTGTCAAATCCTGGAGTTTTTCCAGGTGTTAGGCCGAAATACCTAATTTACCAATTAAATTCGAAAATGTATAAAAACAAAGCTTAATAATTATTTATGACTGTGAAATGCGTAAAAATTTATATTTAAAAAAATGATTTCAGTGCTTTAAATATAAATTATTATCTTTCGTTATTAGTATCAATAATACTTTGAATTTACATTTACAAAAAGTTTAAATAACAAATTTTAGCTTTAAAATACATTGTTTTTAACAAAATATAACACTTTCGCAATATGTTCGGATGCGTTCATTTTTAACGCCACTGGGCAATCTGTTGAAGAGCTGTAGTCCTTTGTAAAAAAATGAGCGTTGCATTAAGGTTGTTGTAGTTCTTTGAATTCTAAAGTCATCATTATTCCTCAATTGGTATGGTTGCGTTTCCCCGGCATTGTTTATTTTGTATTTTTTGCAATCTATCAATTTGTTGACTCGTGCAACATGAAAAAAGAATTGTTTAACCGAACTCAAAACGAGGTTTAATCATTGTGTTGTAGATTGCGATTGTTGTTAATGTATTAGTTTGTTTACTTAATCTTCTGAAGAAATTAACTTTTTTTTTCCAATTTTCTTGCAAATATAGACCTTTTAAATTTAAAGTATTGTCTATTACAAAGCCCAAGTATTTCATTTGATCTACCTTTTCTATTTCTTCATTATTGATTTTGAAGGTAATGTTGGTCTTAGTTTTAATATCTATTATATTAGTTTTTTTTTCGTTTAGTTTAAGTTTATTCATCCGCAGCCATTTGTTAAAGTTTTCAATATCTTTACCGAATCCTTCATAACATTGAAGTTATTTATATATAAAGTTATTTCACAATGACTTATTACATTTGGCATATCATTTATATATATATATAATAACGAATATGGAGTACCACAGGGATCAATTTTGGGGCATTGGATCAATTTGGGGCATATATATATATATATATATATATATATATATATATGTATATATATATATGTACATATGTATCCAATGCCCCAAAATTGATCCCTGTGGTACTCCATATTCGTTATTAACTGTCCTGGATTTAATATTATTTACTTTTGTTATTTGTCTCCTATTCGTCAAATATGATTCCAACTATTTTAATTCTATTCCTTGAATGCCGCACTTGTAAAGTTTCAAACGCTCGTTTAAAGTCTAGAAAAATTGCAACAATCCTTTTGTCCCTTTCCGGTTTGTTCCACCTGTTTATAAGAAAATTAACTGCTGTTTCACAAGAGAAATGTTTTCGGAAACCAGACTGATACTTCGATAATAAAGCGATGCCATATATTGCTCCAATTGTTCATTTACTACTTTTTAGATTACTTTTTCACACGTCTTCAAGGTATTAATTGGGTGAAATTCTTAAAAAGTTTTGTCTTAGCAATTCTGTCAATGAGTGTTTTCATTGACTCTTTCCAATTATCAGGAAATATTCCTATTCTAAGAGATTTATTTATTATATCCAGCATCGCTCTCCCTATCACATTCCAACTATTAAGTATAACTTTAATTGATATTTTGTTGTAGTTCGGCTTATTCTTTAAATTTTTACATATAATTCTTAGTTTACCTAGAGCTATAGTACTGAATTTAAATTTAGAGTTTATCACAGGAATTCGGTTTGAGTATTACACATAAGGTATCGTATCTCTTATAGATCTTCTACTATCAACTAAAAATTCGTTACATTTATCAGCTATCTGTAAATTTTCCTTATATTCGAATTGGTTAAATATCACAGATTGAATTGTATATTGGTTTTTCTTAAGTATTAGATTTTTTATTTCTCTCCACATATCCTTTTGATCTTTAGCATTAATTATTTTCTTATTTATAAAATTTCTTTTCATTTTCAATTTTAACCTTATATAAATTTCGAAAGACTTTGTAGCTATTCCATGCTTCGTTACTATTATCGATTTTCGCTATTTGGTGGTTTATTAATTTTTTCTCTTTTTAATTTTGCCTTAGTTCATTGTTAAACCATTCATTTGAGTTGTTTTCATTGATAATTCTTTTAATAGTCATATTTTGAACTGCATTCTCTAAATATCCGACAAAGTCGTAAACTTTGCTATTAGGGTCCTCATTTTCACTTATTTGTCTTATACCTTCAATTTCTTTATTATATTGGGTGCTGTTGTATTTAAATATTTTAACTTCCTTATACCTTTTACCCACTTCTATGTACTTATCGCAGTCATTAATTATTATATCAATTGATTCATGATCAGCAATTTTATTCGATTATTTTTTATTATTGTTTCTATTATTCGTAATTATATAATCAATAATGGTTTTTGTACTTCCTGTTATCCGTGTAAATTCTGTCATTATTTGCCCAAGGCCATTATCACTTATTATGTATTCTATTTTGTGGCATTTATAACATATTTCTTGATTTTTACATTCTGTCGACTTATGGTTATATCCTCTACATTTAAAGCATTGTATAATATCAGTGCCATCATATATTTTACATTTTCCATCCAATGTTAACCTTTTGCACGGTATATATTTGCATGTACGATCCGTTATCAATTTTTATTTCTGCATTGTAAAAATTGAGACCATTTCTTTTATATTCAAACAATTTTAGCACTTTTAATTCACTATTTTTAAAAATATCATTATGTTCTTATGTTCAATTATTTCATTTTCTGAAAGTTTAAATGACATTCCTGGTACTCTTATTTCGTATTTTCCACTCATTTCGCTTTGTACTGCTTTTATTTTTTCCCTCTCTTCATTGCTTTCACTTTGGATAACAACAGCTCGATTTTTTCTCCCTTTAACATTTACAATTTTCAAATTGGTTCAATTTACCTTTCTATTGAGATCCTCTTTTGTTTTGTCTATACCTTGTTTTTCCTTTGGCTTAATTATTAGCGGGTTTTGTTTATTTTTATCTAGCATCACCGTTTGCTCTGACATTTTTCTCCGTTATAGCTTATTTTATTTCATCACACATTTTGTTCTTTACTTCAATTGCGTCACACATTTTTTGTTTCTGTTTTCATGTTCATTTATTGTTATGTACAGCTTTTTAACTTCTTTTATACTTTTGTCACAGTATTTTTGTGCTTCATCTATCTTTTTAAGCCCCTCTTCATATCTTCTCTCAATTGCTTATAACAGTTGTTTTATTTCACATTCGTTTTGTTTTAGTGCTGTTTCAAATTCGCCTTTATATTTATATTAGTAAGTTCTCTTTATTTTCTATTACACTGCTCTGAATTTCTGCAAGCGCCAAATCCAAGTTATGGATATATTGCAGGCAGTCATCACACATAAAGCGTATGTAGCCACCGGAGTCCAATATTCCAATAGAGTATTGATCCACACCCGAGCATATTTTAGCATAGTGAAACACTTTTTTGCATACACCTGCACATATTATGCCTGACTGTCCGCGTATTGCAATTTTACAATGATGGCATTCGGTCGTCTTTGCAATCTTTATTTTCAAATATTTTCTATTTAGTCCACAGCCTTACTCTTATTTTATTTTTTATATTAACTTTTGTTAATTATTCGTATAAGATTTTTAAATAGTCCTGTCTATTCTTAAATCAATATTCTATTATTTTTTAAAATTTCCTTAGAGCTTTATTTTGCACACCCGTTTCTGACAACTGTTGGGAGAGACACATTATTTATGATGTCAGCGCCGTGAATTAATATCTTGTGCACGGAAGATGGCATATAGAACCATGGATATTTTTCAACAAAATTTCCGCTGTTTGCCAGCAAAACATTTTGAAAGCATGTGTATTAACTCTATACCCACAAGCCATAGTTCGTAATATAACACTAATCTCTTGATTATTTCCAGTTAAAAGGGATGCCAATTTTGGTTTGTGCGTAATGTTTATGCAGACAGCAACCAGTTTTTTCGCCATTCCACGCATACTCAATCCCTGCTCATGAAGTGCCACAATTTGTACTTGTTCATAAGGTGACAAAGGTTTCCCGCTACCCATACCGTGCAGATATTATTTAAATTATAAATTATTACAAAAAAAAAAAAAATAAATAACAATTGTGATACCTTCTGATTAGATTAATTGCTTATTAATCACTGACCTTATCATTTTGACGCATTGAATTTTGCACTTGTGTACAAAATTTCAATAAACATAATACAACGGTACATCTCTAAGAGCAAAACCGTCTTATTATTCACTTATTTGAACGTAGAATTTTTTTTTTTTTGAATAAGGTGACCATACATAACATTTTATAATTTGGATGAATTGAGTAAATATTAAGGTGACCTTATCATTTTGAAGCTCACTTTATATATTTATGGCGGTAATTGTGGATATTTTATTGCGTATACGTTTAAAGAAACAAATTTGTTTGCCAATCTTTTTGCATATGTATTCTATGTATTCATTAAATTTTAATTAATTAGAATGGAGTTAGTGAGGATGCTTTCTATAAGGAAGCCTCTGTAGTTAGTGAGGTGAAATCCCCAAAACTTGGTGTGCGAATTGAAGTCACCTAAGATTATCGAATTCGGACTGTTCGCTGATCAAATTGCCGACAGTTCAGCAGTAGGTATGGGTTCCGAGGGGTGTAGGTAAAGCGATGTAATATTTAGTTTGAAACTAAAGAATATATTGACGTTGACGTAAAAATTAGTTTTATTTATTATGTTATGTTTTAGATTGTTTTTGAAAAATAACGCTACGCCGCCACGTCCAGCAGAAGAACTGTTGAATAATACAGCAACGTAGCCATTAATCTTTAAGTATTTGGTGTTGTGGGGTGTCTCCTGAAGAGCAATAATATCCGGGAAGTAGCCGTTTATTAGGAGTTACAGTTCGTGAATATTGTTATAAAAGAGCTTATGATCCATTGAAGTATTTTAATATCCATTAAGAGAGTTTGAGATATTTACTGCTCCATATCAGAGAGTGAGAAGTCAATTTTCGGCCTTCTGCTGGAGGTTCTACTAGGATTATTGGTATCAACAAGTAAAAGAGTTGGATTATGTTTAGGCGATGCGTTAAGGGAGTCAGTTTATCTGTGGTTTGTTGACTTAAAAGTGTTACCGATTTTATATTTTGTGTATTACGTTTTGGTTGATTAGTTAATGTATTATGTTTGGTTATTTAATGTGTTTGAGTACATAGCTTGATTTTGATTTCTTTTGTTAGGTGTATAAAGAGTTGCTTCCGAAAGATTTTCTGTTGCTATAGGTATTGCGGATATGTCTACAACTTTTATGTAAGAATTACTGGGAGGGATATTATTTGAGGTACTGGATAGATTATTAACGGTACCGTTAACCGTTTTTAGTAGCTGAAGTTTATTTTTCCTTTCATCTATGGCAGTATTTGGAGTATTTGGTATTTGCATTTTGAAAAATTTTTAAGTGTTTTCATTTTCAGGATTTCTTTACGTTGCTTAAAAGCAGGGCAATTCTTGTTGGTACAACGATGGGCATAGTTGCAGTTAATGCATTGTATTCTGGTACATGGTGTTGGGTCGTGAAGAGCGCAAATATCGTAATTATCAATGCCACTGCAATATTTCCGAGTGTGCCCATGTTTGTAACATATCTTGCATTTGATAGGGTTGGGTATATATGCCTCAAACTTATAATTTAAAAAAAAACAATTTTAATTTCTTTAGGAATACTAAAAAGGTTGAAAGGTCACTAAGACCGCTGGCAGTTTACTCCTCCTTGAGGTCTTTGAGTGTTGGAGCAAAGATTACACCCTTAAATGTGTTTAAAGTTGGATGAAGACAACATTCTATTTGGACAACGCCAGGAAGGTCTTTAAGAATTTTCTGGTTTGATTGTCGTTCTTTGTAGGGATCAGCAGATTACCATTCCTCGTGAATACTATTTTTTCCGTTGATTCGCTGGAGATACCATCTATGGCTTTCGAGATAAGGAAGATGTTGGAACTTTGTATAGGTTTTTCACTGATTTTGTTTTTAAGTACAAAGAATTTATGACATTTTTGCTTTGAATTATTAATAGTTTTTGTATTGATATGCGGGAAATCAAAAAATTTCCTATGTTGATCTGAGTGTTGTTCTTTCGTTTTGATGGTGGAGTGGTCCTATAATTGTCTAGATCAAGTAAAGAGAATTATTTTTCCAGAAGAGGAAATTATTAAAATAATGTGTTTTTTTTAATTTAATAATGAATCAAAAAGACAAAAAATAGAAAAATAGAACGAGAGAGAAACAGTTAGATCGCAATAATAAATCGAACGGAAATCTTATGAACTATATGAATAAGTCGCGAAAGAGAAAATAAGTCGAACTGTACTCTGTGAGCGCTCTGAGTGTACTGAAGTGATTAGTTTTCTTTGTTGCCCTAGGTAAAATTAATAGTTAAAAAATTAGTTTTTTTATATGTTTTTTATTTATTAAAATATTTAGAAAAACTGAAGTTAAAGAAAAATAAAAAATAAAATTTTTGTACATTTTCTGCTATCGTGTACGAAGTTATATTCGGGAACACATCAAATAAGATTTTGTTGGTGTATAACAGCGAAATAATTTTGCTAACAATTTTCACCTTACCATTTAAACAAAGCACTTCCTCAATAAAGTCTTTCAATGTATTTTATCGCAATGTCTTACGTTAAACACTTTGATAAGAATAGACCAGAGCCGCATCCTGGAACTCTAATATAGTCTAATGCCGTCAATATTTATTTCGAGTTTGACTTTAGTTCACTAAGAATTAATCTCCTCGACTCATACAATATTGTTTTTAGTATATCTTAAGAATGGTTAAAGAAAAAGCTTATGAACTTGGTCAGAATGACTTTGTAGTCAATACAAAATATTAGTCAAAAACTGAAAGGAAATGGACAAGTGGGCCTGGTAGCACTCATACAAACTAAATATTGATTTCTATATATCTTGAGAATGGTTAAAGCTAAAGTTTCAGTATTTGATACAAATAGATTAATGCTCAATACAAATCATAATTCAAAAAGTGAGCGGAATTGGACAAGTGGGCGTGTTACCTCATAAACAAATTAAAAATTGATTTTAATGATTGAGAACGGTTAAAACTTTAGTTTAAAATGTGGTCTAATTCATAGTTAATACCAACCATCAGTCGAAACCTGGGCGGAATTGGACAAGTGAGCGTGTACCTCCCATCCAAGCTAAATACAAATTTTTGTATATGTATGTAGAGAACGGTTAAAGTAAAAATTAGTGGGATGGGACAAGTGGTCATGGCACCTCCAATACAAAGTAAATATTGAATTTTGTAAATCTTGAGAACGGTTAAAGTTCAATTTTCTGAATTTGGTCATCAGTCTAAAATATGGTATGATACCTCCAATACAAACTAAATATTCATTTTGGTATATCTTGAGAACCGTTAAAGTAAACGTTTTTGAATTTGTGTCTATTTTTTTTTTTTATAAAAATAAAGCTTCGCTATCATTCACATCAGCCAGAATGCTGAAAAGATTGGATAAAAAGTATTTAACAAAACACAACGGATAAAAGCTACTATACATGTACTATATATAAGTTAATATGTGTTTATTTGAAGACTATACAGCAAAACAGCAGAAGTTACAATGTGTTTATGGAAGAAACTATAGGCTATCTGAAATGTTTGAATTTTAGGAAAAAGGGTTAACAATGATAACTGAGACAGTTGTTAAGCTAATAATTAATATAGCGCTAGCGAACAAGCCGGGTTTCAGCTAATTATTCATAAAAATTAATATTTAGAGTATAAATAATATCTTGAAAAATCTATGTTGATGTAAAACAGAATATAGGGTCCGCCAAATAAATTTTTTTTTTTGAAAATGCTATAAAAAAAACTACTGAATATTTTCTTTAATTTCTTTTTTTATTTGAAAGTGCAATCCTTCCGGTTAATAATGGAAAATAATTTCATTCAAATGGCTGCCTCGGTTGGCCATGCAGTAGCCTACACGATCGGTCCAATTTTTAAGCACATTATCTATTGTGTGCAGCTGTATTTCACCAATATTGTCCTTTCACGAATATTGTCCTTTAAAGCGTCAATTGTCTCTGGCTTGTTGGCGTAACACTTATCTTTGACGGCACCCCACAAATAATAGTCCAACGGAGTCAAATCGCAGCTACGAGGTGGCCAACGACATCAGCTCTGCGGCTGATAATTTGGTCTTCAAAAATAGGGCGCAAAATATCGAGTGTAGCTTCGGCCGTGTGGCACGTCGTAGCGCCGTCCTGTTGAAACCAAATGTTGCTAATATCCTCGTCTTCAATTTTTATGAACAAAAATTCGTTCAACATGGCCCGATTTAGTGTAGCGGCCAGTCGTTGCTCATTTTCGAAGAAAAATGTCCCAATTATGCCTCTGGAGAAAATTCCACACCAAACAGTGACTCGTCTTGGGTGTATCGGCTTTTCAATGTAGGCGTGCGGATTTTCTGTACCCCAAATGCAACAATTTTGCTTGTTTACATACCCGCCAAGATCAAAATGAGCTTCATCTGAAAAGATGATTTTTTTTGGCAAAATCGCCATCTTCTGTAAGTCGATCGCAGGCCCACTTAGCGAAGCGTATACACAACCATATTCGTTCAGCGGAAGGATAAAACTAATTATCTGTCAAATCAGACATGAGCTAAGTGTTACCATTCACGAAATAAGCACTAGTAGAAAAAAAAAACGTTAGATGGCCTGGCCGACCCTTTAGAACAATTATACCTTAATGTTGAGCAAGTTAAACCGATTAATAAAGCTACTTTGTTGAATTTGTTTTCTTTCTGACGTTGCACGCTTTTGTGTTTTGATATGTGTTGTAAGATGAAATACTTATACTTTCATCGGTTTTTGCAAATAAGAAATAAATTAGGCGTTATTATAAAGAAATTTTTTTTCAAATATGTATATAACGTATATGTTTTATTATAGGTGAAGTTGAACTAGAAAATGTTCCAATCAGACGTGATGCTTTAAAGTCTTTTGGAATTCCAGTGCAAGCACTTTCTGGAAGCATAGGTAAAATTAAACTTCAAATTCCCGTCAGACAGTTCAGGACTTCCCCATGGAGTATTGTAATTGAACGTGTTTATGGTGTTTTTGGACCAAAAGATCTCAGTGAATGGGATGATGAAAAAGAAAAACAAGATGAATACGAATATAAACTAAATATCCTTGATACAAACGAAGCAGCATGGAGAATTGAAAATGGCTGCCACTCGGAAAGTTATTATTCATTATCTTATTCGAGTTGGTTAAATTATGGAACGACATTGGCAACGAATATTTTGGAAAATTTGGAGCTAAAAATAATTGATGTTCATTTACGTTACGAAGACACTCTTAGTATTCCTAATTCTTCATTCACTTCAGGCATTAGAATTCGATCAATATCAGCACAGAGTTGTGATTCTAGTTGGACACCTGGTGTAAAAAATAATGATGTTCATAACGTTTCGTTTAAACTCTTAGAATTGAATGACTTATGTGTATATTGGGATGAGCTGCACGAAGATAATAAATGTTCAAATATATCTTCAAAGGATCTGCTGATCGAAATGAATAATTTATGCAAAATGGGAAATCATAAATTTATCATTAACCCAATAATGGCTACAGGAAAATTCAAGCGAGAACGGTGCAAAGAAGCCATTAGAAATAAAAATCGTCCCAGAGTATCTTGTGATGTTATATTACCTGAGGTTAAAATTAGTCTCAATGAAGTAAGTATTATTAAAAAAAATAAGAATTGCTTTAGTAAAAATTAAATATGTACTATCACCTAGAATCATGTTTTTAAATTAAAGTTTAAAATTAATATTGTGTTCAATAATAATGCAATAGGCGACAGCCAGCATCACGACAGCAAACCGGAAATGCCGCTCAACCGCATTTGCTGCCATCTTGTAAGCTTCATAAATATTTTGATGGCAGCAGTAGCAAAAACAGCTGCCATTGAAATTCGTAGTGTAGGTATTTACAAACATTAAAATTTTAGCAAAAGTATTGGTTGAAGTAATTTTGTTTCTGAAATATATAGAATAATAAATAAATGCTTACAACTTCACTCAATTTTTTTTTAAATTTTTTATTAGTATTAATATTACTTTAAATTTTCAACATTTTTACAATAAATATATCACAAATTATTATTAAATAATATAAAATTAATAAATTTTCGTCTAAAAACATTTTCATTTGTCTCATTCTTAATGTTGTTTGGTAATGAATTGAACAGCTGTAGACCCTTGTAGAATATCGTTTTCTGCATTTGTGTTGAGCTCACTCTTTGAATCCGGAAATCACTTGCATTTCTTAGTCGATATGGCTGGCTGTCTCCCACATAATGTAGTTGATCACAAAGGTATTTCGGAGCGTCTCCTTGTTTTAATTTTCTAATGAACCTTAGGGTGTTAAATTGAAGCCGTTGTTTTATGCTCATCCATTTTAGATTAATTAGCAATATATTTATATGGGTATAACGATCGCATTTTAGTATTACTCTCAGCTCTATTTTGTAGTTTTTGCATCCTTGCCAATTGATTTGTGTTGCTGCATGTAAATAAAATAGAGGAACCATATTCAAAGTGGGGTTTTATTATTGTGTTGTATATATTTATCGCTGTTGTTTGTGATATTTTTCCTCTTATTCTCTTTTAAAAACTAATTTTCTTACCAATTTTCTTGAATAAGTAGTCTAAGTGTTCATTGAAATTTAATTTTTTATCAATTATAAAACCAAGGTATTTTATATATTCGACTTTTTCTATTACTGTGTCATTTATCTTAAATATTTCCTCTGACTTCATATTTATTTCCACTATTTTTGTTTTATTCTCATTTAGTTTAAGCTTATTCATTTTAAGCCATTTATCTATTTTTTGCATATCAGGTTCAATATTTTTCCGACATTCTTCATCACTATTTGCCACAGTATATATCAATGTGTCATCCGCGTACAATACAACTTTGCATTTTTCTAAAATATTTGGCATGTCGTTTATGTATATTATGAACAACAATGCTCCCAAAATTGAACCTTGTGGTACTCCGAAGCTATTTATTATTTCACCAGATTCTATGTTATTTAATTTTGTTGTTTGCCTTCTTCTCTCCAGGTACAATTTGAACCAATCTAGTTCGATTCCTCTTATTCCATACATATATAGTTTCTTCAGTATTATATCTCTATCAATCGTCTCAAACGCTCTTTTGAAGTCGAGAAATATTGCCATAATCCTTTTATCATTTCCTATGGTCTTCCATTCACTTATGATATGGTTTACCGTGGTTTCACATGAACGCTTTCTACGAAATCCCGATTGGTATTTGGATAATATGTCATGATTTTCAATATATTTGTCAAGCTGTTCTTTAACCACTTTTTAAATTATTTTTCACAAGTTTTTAGTGTGTTTATTGGTCTAAATCCTTCGCATTTTTTGTTTTGGGCACTTTTTCAATTGGTGTTATGGTTGACTTCTTTCAATTATCAGGAAAAATCCGTGTCTCTAAAGATATGTTTATTATTTTAACCATAATATTTCCTATAGCATTCCAATTGTCAAGAATTATTTTATTTGATACATGTTCATAGTTAGATTTGTTCTTCATACATTTCACAATGTTCTCAAGTTGAATATTATTTATCTTTCGGAATTTAAAAAAATCATTCACAACATATCCTATTTGGTTAATATATTGCACACTCCCAATTGACTGTCTTATACTACTAATACTATCGACAAAGAATGTATTAAACTTATTTACTATATCACAGTTATCGTTATACTCTATCTGGTCGAATATCACCTATTTAGTTAAGTTTTGTCTCTTATTAAGTATCAGGTTTTTGATGTGTATCCACATTTGTTTTTGGTTAGTTGCGTTGTTAACTTTATTGTTTATGTAATTATTCTTATTATTTTCAATTTGTTTCATATTTCATATTGTGCCCAAGCCTGACTTGAGTTTTAAAATTTGGCCTGTAAATATTTTATTATTTTTTCTCTTTTCAATGTTCGTAGTTCTTCGTTGTACCATTTATTATTAACTTTGTTATTTATGTGCAACTGTTTTTTAAAAGTAAATAACTGTATTGTGTTTTCTAGACAGGCATCAAACAATTTTACATTTTCATTAAGATCTTCACTATCCTCATATATTATATTATCAGTTAACACATTATTAAATATATTTTTATCGTATTTAAATATTTTGACAGTTATTGTCTCATTTTGAATGTTTTCAGTTATTCTCTTGAAGGATATATTAATAACTTCGTGGTCAGAAACTTTTTTAATATTATTACTATTTTTACATTTTATCTTATAATTATTAGTTATTACGTAGTCAATTATTGTACTTGAGTTTCTTGTTACACACGTGCTTTCGCTAACTATTTGTCTAAGGCCGTTGTCGTTGAGAGTACTTTTAATTCTATTCTTGTATAAAGAGTTTTTCTTCCAGTCTATATTAAAATCTCCTGCAATTAAAATATCACAGCTGTTATCATAGATTTCATCAAGTATTTCGTCAAATATATCACAAAACTCCGCTTCATTGTAACTAGGCGATCTATATATTGCACCAATTAAAATATGATTATTGTTATGTACAGCTTTGCACAATAAAATCCAATACTTCAAATTGTCAGTTCTTTCTATAAACTTTGTCATATTCCAGTTCTTTTTAAAATATATTACAACTCCACCTGTTCTCGAAGATGTTGACAATGACGCGATGTTATCATATCCTTGTAGTGCAATTTCTTGTTCATCTATATCTTTCGTCAGATGTGTTTCAGACAATATTAAAAGTCAGGATTTTCCGTTGGTGCGATAATTTCAATTTGATTATAGTTGTTAACAAGACCTTGTACATTTGTATATATCGCACTTATTTCCTTTAATTGTTAAATCGTCAAGCCTATATTTCTCATTTTATTTTTCAATTTATTTTGGTAAACTGGACATTCTCTATCATTTGTAAAGTGGTTTTCATCTAAACCCATATTGAACCTGCTGTTAACTTTTGAACAATTAATACATTTCATTATCTTCTCCTGGCTTTTGCAATTAACTGTTTTATGTTGACCATGACATTTTAGACATATTTCCTGATTCTTACATTCCTTTGCTATGTGATTGTATCCTCTGCACTTCATACATTGAACTATTTCAGTGCCATCATACACTCTACATTTTGCCCAGCCGATATTTACTTTTCGTTCTTCCATAATTTTCCCGTAAGCTTCATTATCAACTCTCAATTTAATATTATATAAAGTTTTATTTCCTCTTTATGTTTCATACTTTCCAATAAACTTAATATTAGCATTTGCTAATCTAGGATTTTGTTTTCTTAATTTATCAATTATATCATTTTCATTAATGTCAAAAGACATACCAATAATTTTTTATATTTAGTCCAGTCGAATTTGGAATTTTTACCTCATATTGTTACATATTTTTTCCTGGATTGCACTTTTAATTTATTCTCTATCTTCACAGTTTTCGCTTTGAATTACAATTGCTCCTACTCTCCACATTAGTTATTTTTAAATTATCAGGATTTATTTTATTTAACTCTTCTTTGGTTTTATCAGCCGATTGTTTTTCCTTGGGTTTAACAATTAGGGGTAATTGCTTATTAATAATTGGTAACCCTCTATTTTTTACTGCATCTGCATAAGTTAAATAACACAATAACAATGTATTGCATAAGTTAAATAACACAGTAAACAATTAAAATTATGAGCAGTTGTTTGTTATAAAGACAGATTTCAGTGGTGCCACTTTTAGTATTTCGCATTCACAAAATTTAAATCGCTTTTATAAATACGCTTATACATATTGTTATGTTTTAATATTTTTATAACGTTTGAGTGTGGTTAAATTGCGTTAAAATAAAATAAACACCAATTTTTTCTTGTTTACAGTTTTTTTATTTACTACACTATAACTTTTATACAGTTTATCTAAATACAATCGCTTAATATTCGTTTATACAACACTTTTATTTCCGCTTCAACAGACTTTATATTATGACAGAAAAACGATAACTAACTGACGTGTAGGTAAAACAGCCTCTTTATATACCTAATTGCCTACAGTTTGGAAAGTTTCGGAAATGTCCCATATCCTCTATTTTTTATCCGTTAATTCAAATGTAACACACAAAGATGGTCGAATTGGCAGTGCTGCCAAATACGCAAATAAGTACGGCATTAACAGGGGACACATAACTACCATATACCACATACCAAAATGTATGTATTTTTATTTGCGTAACACTGCCTCCCACTTAAGCCTCTTCGTCCCGAATAGGCTCATTATCTTTCTTCCCATAGCTCACTAGTCGCTCTAGATGTACCACTTTCATTTTTGATCAGTGGCTATTGTTTTCTCTATTGTGTATACCACATCATTTAACCTTTTTACTACTTTATAAGGTCCATCCTAGTTAGTTTGATCTTGGGAGATAAATCTTTCTTCCGCTGTGGGTTGAAGAGTAGAACCAGTTGTCTATATTTGCTGCACGATCAAATCTGGCTTTCAATATCTCAAGGGGCATTTCCAGTCGTGTGTGTCTGGATTTATTGAGTTCTTTGGAACTTTAATTTTTCTTGGCGTTACTAACAGTAAGAAGTTCTGTTACCTTCCCGAATGGTGCTCTCGATCTGTTTTGCTGCGACTGACTCTGGCTTGTTCTGACTGTATATTTAGCCGCAAAGCATTCAATGCAGTTCTCTATCCATCCGGCGGCGGCTTGCTGGCATGCAACCCAATAATAATGCTGTTTTAATTTTTCTACTGTCTTTGCCACGCTAAGATGACTTCCGCTTTGTTCCTCCAGATGTAATTGTCTGATGTTGATAATGGTCTCTTTGGTCTTATTACTTGTTTTATCAGCGGCTATCTTACATTCGTCTTTACTCTTTCCACTCCTATAACAGCTTCACTGTTACGTGGTAATCTTTTCATGTTACAGTGTTTATGATACCCATTACCATTATAGCCAACCTCATTTACATTACGGCGTTTATTTATTTGTACTATGTTGTGTACACCTAATCCCATTTTATGCGGCTCTTCTCTATCGGTAAATGTGGGTTTTCTAGAGCTAGTGTTTTTCCATTTGTCATATCTCCATGGTGATGCAAATCTTGCACTTCTGAACGGTGCCCTACAATGCCTTTGAAAATGACAGCTCTTGCCACAGTTTTGGCACCTCATTTCTGCCCTTTGCTCTTTTTTGGCCAAAAGCCGCTCTGCCACCTCTACGTAATTAAATCTTCTTTGTTATGTACAGGTTTCATGCTATATGCTTATGTACCTGCGGCCTAAATATCTCTCGAACGGTCTCCCGCGCTATTTCGAATGCTAGAGTATCTGCTAAGATTGTCTTTTGTGTAGTACATACAGCTAGCTTAACGTCGGGGTCTCATATCCCGTTAACGAAATCTTTCGTCTTGGAATGGTCTACTGGTGGGTGGTTTTCTAAGTTCTGGTTATGTAAGCTGCACCAACCTCTCGACTTCCATTGCGAATGTTTGAAGCGACTCGTTAGCTTTTTTCATTCCGCACCTTAACTCCATACGATACTGCATTCGTTTATGCTCATCGCCAAATTTACGCTGTAGCGCCACCATTAATTAGTTGTAGTTGTTTCTGCAGCTGGCTGACATGGTTTCTAGGGCCAAAATTAATTCCAGAGACTTCTTCATCCGTTTATGCTGGCTAGAGTATCGAACTGAAATTTGAATATCGCGAAAGGTGTACTATCATCAAAGCTTCTGCTAGAAGCTTCTGGTATGATAATCACTGATGCCAGCTTTTGGCACTGGAGACTGTAGATTTTCTCCTCCATTACATTTAATTTTTGTCAACAGTCTTCTTGAAATTCACCATTCTTGTCTCCACTCCATCTACCCTGCAACTTCTCTGTTGCCGCTTTAGATGTTTTTCGTATTTCGGCTCTACAGGTTTCTAGTAGCTCAATAGAAGTTTTTTCAAGTTTCGTTAAATTTTTGCCAAAAATTCTGGTTTTCAGCTCTATAAGTTTCTTGTGCCTCGGCGACTACACTAATTTTTTCCATAAGATTTTTGTTGTCAGCTTTAGAAGATTCTTTCACCCAGTCGAAAGCGTTTTGCTCCGTACCTGCTTTTTCCATCATAGCAGCCAACAGCGATGTAATGTCTATACTGCTTGTTGTAGGGGCGCTTATCTCAGGCTTATTCTCATCATCAAATTCGTGAGTATCGATGTCTACTCGTATGCCGCGTCTCTGAAATTCCTCTAACTGACGTTTTCTGCAATTCGGTTTAGTAGTTGACAGCTCTAATTTATTTAATTCCCGTTTGAGCCTGTCCACTTCTAATTCTTGGAATATCATTTTATTGCCTTTTATTATTTTATTTTTATTTTGTTTTTAATTATTTTATTTATTTTATTTTTGTATATTTTTTTATATACGCAATCCAAATTCTGACACCAATGTTCAGTTTTAACCTTTTTAAAACGTTTGAGTTCGTTTAAATTCCGTTAAAATAAAATTAACACAAATTTGTTGTTGTTACAGTACATTTTCCTCACTTTATCTTTTATATTTCTTATAAGTTGAATGTGTTTTCCGTATGTAAAATTAAAGAGATAGGCTCAAATAGAAAATATATTTAAATAACACATAAAGTTTTAACGAAATAAAAAATCCATTGCTGAGTGTTACAAATTTAAAAATTTTATACGTGGAGAGTCGGGTATAAGTTGCGGCGGAGTATGCAAAAAGGTGTTTCACTGCTCTGTTCTGTTAAATCTGCAGTTATTGACCAATATTCATCAATGATATTGGAAGCAGATAACTATGTGAGATATATGTGCGACGACTGTGTACAATATGTTCACAAATTGTTCAAATTATTGGGAGTAATTGAAAGAAAATTTGAGGAGAGACTTCGAAAAATTAATAGAGCACAGAAAATATGTGAAAAATATGTAGAAGAGATTAAAAACTCAGTGATGTTGTAGATAAATATGAAAATGATAATAAGAGCAAAATGGAAGAAAAAATGTAAAACTATGTATGTAACAAAATAAAGTAATTAAAGAATCGAGTGGTAAACAAAACATAAGATCATTCGCTGATGTAGTAAAGAAAGCCCAGTGGTACCAGAAATTATAGAACAGGTTCCATTAATTATTTAGCCAAAGGAAAAGCAAAAAATTGAAAAAACTAAAAGTGACTTGAATAACAGGGTAGACCCGATAAACTCGAAAATAACAAATGTCGGAAACAAAAATAATAGAACACTAGTTATTCAAAGTGAAAACGTTGAGGAAAGAGAAAAAATAAAAATGGCTATTCAAAATGAAATGGGTGAAGAATATGAAATTATTGTACCAAGTGACGTTCTCATGAGTGCTATTATATCTGATATGTAATTTAAATACTCATATGATGAACTTGTCAATAAAATTGGAAGGAAATAAAGGAACTAGTCATTAATAAAAAGAGAAATACAATACAATCTGTGATATTTAATCATGTAGAGTATAAGGAAACATATCAAATAGCCGATTGTAACAATTATTTTGTTGATAGTATAAAATCCATTAGTCATTCAATACAACATGTACAATACGTTATTAAAATAGGGGTGACAAACAGCAACTTCATGTTTCGTGCAATAAATCTACTGGATCTAAAAAATATATGTAAAAATATAAAAATCAAACCTGACTTTGATAAAGTGTTAATAACATAGATAATAGATAATTGGTATATTTTGGGCAGGGTTTTATTAAATATTATAACCAAATCATTTGAAACAGGAGAATTTCTAGAAAGCTGGAAAATATCACTAGTAACACCAGTACAAAAAATTACAGACTAAAAAATGTGAAGAGTTTAGGCCATAAATACATTAAAGACATGTGAGAAAATAATTGAAAAGGTTGTGAAACAACAATTGGAAGATTATTTTGAAGAAAACAAAAATAGACATTCCAATCAGGTTTCAGAAAGGGCTTTTCATGTGAAACGGTGGTAAACTATATCATTAATAGATGGAAATATGTAGATAAAAGTAAAAAAATTATGGTTATGTTTCTAGACTTTAAAAGAGTCTTCGAGACAATTGATCGCGACTTAATACAAAAACTCAGCAAAATTCAAGGAAAGGAGCTAAAATGGTTTAAGTCCTATTTAACAGGCGGAAAACAAATGGTGAAAGAGAACAATGCAAAATCAAATTACATATGTAACGAACATGGTGTACCACAGGGCTCAATATTGGGGGCACTATTTATAATATACATATATGATATGTAAAAAATACTAAAGAAATGTGAAAGAATATTATATGCGGATGATACTCTAATTTTTACAGAATGATCTACGGATGAAGAATATTGTAACAATATGATACATGACATCGATAATGTTAATGAGTGGCTAAAAATGAATAAATTGAAATAAAATGGAATAAAACAAAAATAATGTAAATATGAATTGTAATTTAATTTTTAAAATTAATGACCAACTAATAGAGTCAGTCAAATTAAATATCTTGGCTTTATAATAGATGAGAAATTAAAATTTAATGAACACATAGTATACATATGCAAAAGGATTGGCAAAAAAATTACCGCCATAAATATATATAACACTATGATAAAATCACATTTTGGATTTGGCTCGACAATCATATATATGTACATGTTGCACAGGAACACAAATAGAAAGATTTTAAAAATTGCAAAATAAAGGAATGAGGTCGATATTGAAATGTAGCATCTATACACCGATAGAAATAATGCTAAATGCCCTAAAATGGCTAAATGTTAAGCAAAGACTACAAATGAATACCTATCAGTTTATATAGAAAATGAAAATGAGCAAATAAGATACTTAAGAGAAGTACAACCCTATCATCTGAGAAGCGTTAACTTCAGACTACAGTGGACTACAACAACAGCTATGCAAAGGTCTCTTTTTTTAAAGGATTATACTATTATAAATTACTTCCTATTGAAATTAAATCTGAAATGAATATTTATGTTTTTATAGGAAAGATTATAATTTTTATAAAATGCAAATGAATTTAGAATTGTAATCGTTAAAGTATATTGAATACTACTAAATAAATAAATGCACAAAAAAAAAAAAAAATAAAATAAATAAATAACTACAGCTTATTTTAATACAACTTATTAACTTGCACTTCTGCGTTGTCCTACTTCTAGCACCATTACATGTATGTATTTATAATAAGTATTGAGAGGTAAAATAAGTAAATAAATATTCATTTTGTACTGTTTTTTCTGTTAAATAAAAAACGAAAACTCTTAAAATCGTTTTATTTAATACTTTGTGTTATACTGGCATTAATAATTTTTGCCACCCAAGAAAATAGAAATTAGTTTAAGTTAAGCAGCAGCGCCAAAGGTTGATGTCTATGCTTTTGTCCTGCTGCTGTTAAAATATTCATTCTTATACCGGGTATTTATTATAGAGGAATAAAACTTTTAACTGGCGGCCATTTTTTCAGCTGTCAAGTGACATATGTCTAGTTTGGTTTGGCATTTAAACATAAATAGACTGACGCCTGAACAATGCTTCCCAATTGTGCAGATTTATTTTGTAAATCTTGGTTCTGTTTGATGAACGTTAAGTTAATGATGACCGCTACTGAGTCGTGATTAATGACTTTTTCGTTCATCAATTGAACAACCATGATGTGGAGGAGCTGTAATTTCAACAAGACGGTGCAACATGTCACAACTCGTGCCATAATTAATTTATTGAAGGAAACGTTTGGTAGCCGCATATTTTCACGTTTCTGACCCGTGAATTGGCCTCCAATTTTCTGTGTGGATATGTGGAGTCGTTAGTCCACGCCGATAAGCCCGAAATGATTGATCTCTTGGAGGACAACATTCGCCTCGTTATTGACGATATACGGCCGCAAATGTTGGAAAAAGTCATCTAAAATTGGACCTCTGGATTAGACTACGTCCAAGCCAGCCTGGATGTCATATGCCAGAAGTCATATTTAAATTATAATGCCAGAATATTATCTTTCGAATAAAGTAGGTCAGCTTAGTTTAAATGGGGTCGCTCGCATTTCTCTGAGTTTACTCAGAAGCCCTACGGCCCATTATGATACCTCCAACAAGGACATACACATTTAAGAGGCCGAAAGACCGGACATGGGAGTGTCCCAGAAAAAATATACCTACCTAAAGACTCAAAAATATTAGTTTCACCGATTCCTCTTCCCCTTCAGCTCCTACAGTAACCATGACCAGGGCATCCCATGCGCTCCGACATGCGACCTATCATACAATGCCCGGTAATTATGCCCGAAAGAAACTTCTAAACGTAAGAAGAGAAGACCTTGTCCTTTCCATAGACACAGAAGGCCAAAGCATTTTGGATATTCTACAAAGGGTGATATTGGTCCACCTGTTGTGTTCCATCCTCCCATTTATCCAACAAAATCGACGACGCATATAGAGGGACATGCACGTTCCCATGTACGAGAGACAGGGAGGACCCTATAGTAGAGCACTCATCAGCAATTTCATTCCCGCATGATTCGTAATCCATATGAGTTCGACGTGTTATCGTTCCAGATGGGCCAGTGAGCGAATGCAGCTGAGGAGACACTTCGATCTAATCACATACGAGTTCAGAGTAATAATTGCGGCGAGACTGTCTACATAGATCCTAATGCCTTTCTCATTTGACTCTCAGCATTGCACTTTCACGAGAGCTTTGAGTCTAGAATTACGCCCAGGTACTTAGCCTTCTTTGAGAATTTCAGAGCAATTCCGTCCAACTTTGGCGGCCTAAACTCTGAGTATCTTATACCGCATCGTAAACAGAACCAGTTTGATTTTCGCAGGATTAAGTCCCAGACCATTCTCCTTTTCCCAAGTCAAAAGAACGCCGAGCGATTTCATCAGCTCGCTTAACGTGGAAAGAAATTTCCACTGATAAGCAGCACGACGCCATCCGCATATGCGACCACCTTGGTACCCATGCCACTGAGTTTGAAAATGATTCTATTTATGACCAGGTACCACAAAAGGTGAAAACACAACACCCTGCGGCGTTCCCCTGGTCACATCATTCCTAATTCTACCCATACCCAAACTGCAGGTAATGGACCTGCTCCTAAGCATGTTCTCCGTCTAAATCGATATCCTCCAGTCAACATTCAAATCATACTGAGCATTGATTATGGACGATATGTTTTCACATTGTTAAAAACACCCTCAATATCCAATAAGGGTGCCATAACATATTCCATCCTGTCAAGCGTTTCCTCAATTGTTCCAACAACATCATGAAGGGCTGTTTCCACCGACCTTCCCCTGAGGTGTTCGTGTTGTGCCCCACAATCAGTCTTTCCAGCGTTTTCCGTTAAAAGACTCTATTATAATCTTTTGCGGTACCATAGTTGATCCTCCCCGCCTTAGGGATGAACACTACTCTCCATTCTTTAGAAGTAAACTCATTTCCAGGCTAGCCATAAAAATCCTAACCAGCCATGGCATGTTAATCGATGTCGACCTCTGGAGAAGTGCTGGAAAAGTGCCATCCGGCCCCAGTGATATCTAGGCCTTCACCCTGAAAACCAAATCTTTTTTAACGTTTTAAACTAAACCGCGCTACTTTTTCTTTAAACAAGTGTTTTTTAATTTTTTTTTTTTTTATTAAAAAAGCAATTTATATTTAAATATTGGCATATTAAAATGTAAAATAAAAAATAATTCATTAAATTGTTATTACAAATCTTTAAAATACGAACTTTTTTAAAAGCTTAAAAAAATAAATTTACATTTTTTTATAGCTATTTCTACTAAGTTTCATTGAAACAAAAAAGTTTTAACAAGCCGATATTCTCCAATTTCCTACAAAACCGCTCTCATAATCTCTTCGCCCTTCGGGTCTTCTTCTTGAAGTTGTTGAAGCTTCGACGATATTCGTCCCAGCTCCCACAGTCCTATTCTCTCTTTGCCATCTTGAACAATTTTCTTCCTTCTCTCCTGAGCTGCATTAACCTTTGGTGCGATTCCCTCAGAATTTTATCTTTTACCCGATTTTTCTTATATCTTATGGCAAATATGGCCTTTTTCAAGGGGGTATATCTCGGTCCACAAGGACTTTTGGGTCATGGGGTAAAAACTCCTGAATTCCTTGATGGAATACCTTTCCACCCCAATAGGTCCGATTCCCCAGAATTTTATCTTTTACCTGATTTTTTTAAATTTATTTTATATTATTGTATGCTTTTATAAAACTACATTTTGTACAATAACAATAAATATTTTACATTTTCTATAGTAAATATTTTAGAATTTCATCATTCAAATTACTTTTTTAGATTTTAATGTTTTTTAATTATCTTTCAAATTAAAATATAACACCTAAAATAAATTCAACTTCATAAAGTTAAATTCTTTTTTGCAATGTTAAGTTCTTTTAGTTAAGTTCAGTTTTTATATATACAAGTAAGATTCGCACTTGGGTGTAATGGAGTGGCTGTATTATATTTTATGTGTGACTGATTTTTTCTCATACCTAAAAACTATTTAAGTTGGCCGGAATTCACACATACTTAAATTTGCTTGTAATAGAAGGTTTAATGCGTACTAGGTCTTCTTTCCTGTGGTAATATCATCAACACAAATAGTAATTATACATAAGTAATTTACTCTTTCTGTGCATAAATGGCTCATGACTCATGATCTGTTCTCCAATATATTCTATTAACATATTCTTTTCCACAGCAGCCAAAGTTAAAAAAATGTTTTACCGATAGAACTTCAAACGGTGTTGTCGGTGATCGATTGGGAATATACCCTGCCGTAGCGATTGCAATTCACTTAAATGCAATGTAAAAGTATACATCTAGCCATCTAATGTAATGCATGATTGATTTGTTTAACCATTAATACGCTCGGTTTTATTTTGAGTACTGTTTATGATTCACTCTTTATCTTTTGAGTGAATAGAGTGATATATTAAAACAAAAGAGTATTTGACAAAAAGTTATAATTAAGTAAAAAAAACATCCGAGTAGGAGCCCAGCAGTACAAAAATTATTTCAAATTATTGTATACCAATCCATTAACAACATACAGATATAATTCCACTTCATACTTCTAGCAAACATGTCATGTAAACAACTTGAGCAACATGTTTGTATCTATGTTATGTACTATAGCTATAAAAATATTTGTGTGCGCACATACACACGAATTCAAAGTCGTTTATCAATGGGAATGGAAAAATTTTGAAAATACATAAAGTACTCATGCGTATAATTAGTATTCATATGACATGCGTGAATGGATGAATAAAAGCAATGGTATGGTGTTACATAATTTTTTGTGTTTCATCTTTTTGTTTGTTTGTTTTTTATGACAGGCCCAAGAAACAATCCAAGACAGAAAAAATTATATTTCAAACATTAAGCAAATTCCTCGAATTTTTTATATAGCAAATAAATACTCATAAAAAATGAGTACTTAGCATTAAAAAATCAAAGCATATAGTATTTTTTAATTCCCATTGCAGTTTTTTTTTTTTTTTTTTTTTTTTTTTTTTTTTTAAACCCATTGAAGAACACTACCTGCTATAAGCGTCATTAAAAACATGGGCGAAATATTAAACAAAAGATAAACTTTTCCTATTTCATGGAAAAATATTGTCGAACATAAAATATATTGTTACGTTTTAACCTTTTTAAAACGTTTGAGTTTTTATTTACTACACAACAACTTAATATTCGCTTAAACAACACTTTTATTTCCGCTTTAACACGTCTTACGATAGCCATACGAAAATTAACTGTCATGTAGGTAAAACAGCCCTTTATATACCTAATTGCCTGCATTTTAGAAGGTTCAGGAAGTATCGACCATTTTCTATTTCCATATCCGCTAATTCAAATTTAACGTAAAGATATTCGAGGTGACAGTGCTGCCAACTTGACATATACCAAAATCCCATCATGCAGTGTTGTATTTTTTTATAAGTAACAATATGTTCAAAGGCATATACACAAACGTTTAATAAGAATATTTACGATCTCCCACTTATGACAAATTTCCAAAAATTTGCATACAGTGGCTCCAACCCAAACTCGGAGACTATACCAAAATATTTTCGATCGTTTAAAAATCATACATTTTAATTATATAAAAAAAATTTTGTTATTTTCTTATTTGTGTATATCTTCCACGTACAAGAGGAAAAACCTACTCAGATATTTAATAATTGTACGTAAAATTGGAGTTGAAAACGCTTTGAAAGTCAAAATAACTTGCACAAGCCAAACTCGGACAGTATCTTTTATGGATTAATAACTGCAACTCTGTAATTTCAATGCGACCAATTCCGCTGACATATAGAGAAAAAGCCATTAAGGGAAAACCCATTAGTTCAGTTTGCGAAAATTATATAAAATAAACAAAGCTAAAATCACGAGGATGGCTAGACAACGGGGACAAACTAGTATCTAAGTAAGAAAGCTTATTATTGAGCATGCAAGAAAAGGAAAAAGTGTTCGCGAAATTTAAAAAGTTGTTGGCAGAAGTCATTCAATTGTGCAGGAATCAGGAACTACTTTTGAATAACTTGAAACCGACAGTAAAGCATGTGGGTGGTTCAGTGTTTGTCTGGGGCTCATTTTCTGCATCAGGTACAAGATCTTTGCATTTTATTGACATCATGGATCAAAATATTTATTTCAACATTTTAAAAGAAAGCTTGTGTGGATAAGCTTGGTCTGGATAACGGTTGGTACTTTTACCACGATAACGATCGAAAACACAAGGCCCACAAGGTAAGATCTTGGCTGCTATATAATGTGCCACACGTAAATCCTATTGAAAATTTGTGGAATTATCTGAATAAAACAGTTAAGCACCAGTCGGTTTCCAGCAAATCTGAGCTAAGAAGGGTTTCATTACCAGAATGGGAAAAAATACCAGCTGGTTACTGCCAAAACTTGGTCGAATTTATTCCCAAGAGACTCAAAATGGAAATATGCTTGGGTCTTTGCTATTCAATTTTGAATTTATCTTCCCATATATACAAATATTCAAATAAGAAGTAATATAACACTCTTGGCCACATCATTAGGAAGTCACACATTACCACAGGGAACGAAAAGATGTGGCCGGCCAAAAACAAAATTAATGCGAACAATTACGAACGAAACCGGAAAATCATTTAACGCATTTCGATACAATGCATCGGACAGATGGATATTTAACATTTATTTAAAGATTTCCCAACTGGATTGTAATAGTATGTTTTCCATTTCAAATATTTGAGTATTTTATTTTTAAAGTTTTCAAATTTTTTACATAACCTTTTCCAACAGCTAAACAAATTCATTCAAATCACTCGAATCACTCGATTTAAACAATTGATTTTGTAAGGTAGATATGTAGGTAAGAAAGGCGGTGCCGAAGTACCCCACTCAGATACCACAGTGGCCCATTGTGGAAAGACCTTTACCTGAAAAGAAATAAAGAAAAAGAGTGGAAGGATGAGAGTGAGATAGAGGGAGTGGAGGGACAGAGGAAGAAAAAGAAAGAAGAAAGAAATAGGATCAGAAAGAGTATACGGAGATTTATTGTTATTATTATTATCGAGGTATAAAAGTACTGCGACCTTCCGATTATTGTACAGACCTCCATCTGTTTATGGTTTCCCTATAATATCTCCCCTAACCTCGTTTGTTTTACGAAATTAATGATGTCGATAGCGATAATTCCCTACGTAGAATCTGATAGACTGCCAGATACTTCCTTCTAGAGTGCATCAAAGCCCCACATGTACCCAGTATGTGCTCTGGTGATTCAATTTCCTCATCACAGAATGTACACATCGAACCTGAGACTAATCCCATTTTACTCAGCTGTCCATTTAGCCTGCAATGGACCGGTCAAAAGCCCGGTCAGAATCCTCAGGTTGTCTCTGGACATTCCTATGCAGTATTCGAATCTTCTCCTGTTATAGTTACCCAACAAAAGTTTGGACTGTCTCAGACCCGTACGGCCGGAGAAGAGTACCCGCCTCTCATTATCCTCATTTTTGTTGAGTATGCCCTTTAAGGTCTCCCTTTCCACAAAAGGGTTCAGAACCCACCAGTGGAGTGGAAGCTCCTTTTCTAGCCAGTTCATCATCACTTTCATTCTTCTGATTATCTACATGACCCGGAAGCCAGCATAAGATGACCATATTGTCCCTGCCCAGCTGGTTGAATTTGCCAAGACATTTCCAAACTAACCCTGAGTCAACCTCGTAGGAGCCATTGTGTTCGAATGGCGGCCTGACGATCAGATAATATGACTCTGTATCTCGTCTCCAGGTTAAATTGAGCACATCTCTTAATCAAAAAGTCGTTAAAAAATATTTGCACTGCAGTTGGAGAAAGAACAGAGCCTTACGGTACCCCTGAATTTATCCTGAAATCGTTGGATGAGATCCCATCTATAACCACTCTTATAGTGCGATTTCTGAGAAAGCTCGATATGAATCGAGAGAAGTGACTACCGCCATCAAAAGCAATAGGTTTGGATATTAGAGCCTCGTGCCAGACTTCGTCAAACGCCTTGGAAATATCTAGGGTCACAACTTTACTCTCACCAAATCCATAAATGGACCTATTCCACCTTTCAGAGAGTATCTCCAGCAGATCACCAGTACAGCGACCCTTACGGAAACCATATTGGCGATCGCCCAGCAAATTGTTGGACTCTAAATATTTCACAAGGTGATGATTAATCATACTCTCGATAACTTTGGAAAGTGCCGAACAAACTGCTATTGCACGGTAGTTTTCAGGATTACTAGCCTCACCCTTTTTAGGGATTGGCGTTACATTGGCAACCTTTCAGCAAAATGGAAAAAATCTCGCACGATAAGACGCACTGAAAAGATTAGCCAATTGACGCTCAAGCGCCGAAGAGCACTGCTTCAGGACCAGTGGACCAGGATGGCATTCCAGCATCCGGCCCAGAAGACTTATTAACGTCGAGATTTGCAGTAATCTTTTTAACTGCACAGGCTCGAAAGAATATATAATCACTGATACTCTTAAGTTCGGGCAGTGATTGAACGCTCTCCGGCAAGTTCGAATTACCTGCAAACATTTCAGCCAGAAGGTTTGCCTTTTCAACCGAGTTATTGAATGTTTGGTCATCCTTTATGAGGACTGGAACCGAACTAGCATTTTTTCTAAGTCTTTTAATAAATGACCAAAAGCTCTTACTTCCCCGCGGAAAAGTAAGAACATTAGCACGTATGCGCTGTTCGTATAGTCTTCTCGCGCCTAAGCACTGCGACACGCGATGATCTCGCCTGCTTGCGTAGCGAATCAGTATGATCGTATTTGTTATTACGCTAATTTCTGAATGCTTCCTCTCTGGATCTGACTGCAAGCTTGCACGTCTGATTAACCAAGATTTATTTTTTGATTTAATCGGGAGCTTTCTGGATGGGATGAAATTATCCATCCTTAGCTTTGATATATTGACAACCATTTTGGCATTTACTTTAGAATCAAGGAAACAAAGTTTCCAATTGAAATGCCCGTAGAAATCGTTAAGCTCAGCCAAACGAGCTTTACCGTAATTGAAAATCAAGCGCTTCGTAGCTGTATGTGAAGCGTTGTAAAGAGTAGAATGCAATATGAATTTCCTAGCTGAGTATCGTTCCAATCAGTGGTCGAAGCTTGTCTGTCCATCTTGTTTTCGTACTCAACCTTTTCATTAATCATAAGTCTTACCTTGGTGCCGTATCGTCTGGTAATGTGTCCAAAATACCGAAGGTAGGATCTACTTATTTTTTCTTCAGTATATCCTCATTTTGCAACTCGAAGTATTGGTTCTAAACTCAGCACAAGATACTCGAAGAATTTTTCGAAATATCTTACTTTATGGTCATAACTGCTGAGTGGGAAAATTAAGGCTTCAATAAGTCGAAGTTAAGTTTTCTTCTTTATAATTCATTTCTTCAAATTTTGTTACGCTTTGTGGTTGCAACTCTAACTAGAGAAAGTTTCCGTTTATTTTTTTCAGCAATTCGCCATCATTTCGGATTATTGAGTACAGATGGTTAAATTTGCTCAACATATCAAATCCTGTTGCATATATCAAGCTCTTTCATTATAACTTCAAGTTCTTCTGATCTCGATTGAACTATCTCATTTTTTCTATAATTTGGCGCACGTTCAGTATTTGTTGCCTCTTTCTTTTTTTCCCTTGAGACCAGCACACAGGGGATAACCTTTACTCATGTAGTGCATTGTGCTGGTACTAGGAAATAAGGTTGTGGGAAGGAGGATAGATAGAGTAGTGTCTGTGGGCGTTCGATTTAAATTTGCTCATGTCGTTAGTGGCAGGGAAGACATTCGCAGGAAGATTGTTTCACAAACGAACAGTGCGACAAAAGAAAGAACGCTCCCTAAATGCGTTGTGCGTTTTACTGGACAATCAACTACAAAGGGATGTACACTACGAGACATACGAGTACTACGCAAAAATATATAATAACTAGGAATTAGTTCCTTAATTTCGCCAGAACACATTCCTTAATAGTACCCATAGAACAATGAAATACACGTCACATTGCGACGATGTTCTAATGAATCGATAGAGTTGGATACCCTACCGTCATTAATAAGAACCTTCGCCCTTTCCTGTACGCGGTCGAGAATCTCCAAAATAGACAGAAGCACTGGCCCATACATGAGAGATGTATTCCAATTTGGGTCAGATATAAGTCTTGTAAATATTAAGGAGATCAGATGGAATGAAGTAATTCTTACACCGCTTAAAAAACCGAGGCATTTGAATGTTTCTTTTGACACTCGAAATATGTGATCGTTCCAACGATCTTCACAGAGAATTATCATGCGAAGAACATCAAGAGCATCTGATTCCTCAATATCTACATTACCTATAGATACAGATGACAACACACCACCACGTTTGTGGGTCAGAAAACAACATCGGATGAAATTATCCATCAATAGCTTTATTATATTGACAACTATTTCGGCCATGGCATTTACGATAGAATCAAGAAAAACAAAATTTTCACTGGATATGCCCGTAGAAATCTTAAAGCTAAGCTTAACCCTTTCCCGTAATTGCCAAGCGCTTCGTAGCTGTATGTGAAGCGTTATGAAGGGTGTAGAACGAGAAAGGCAGAAATGGTGCAATGGTCCGAATTGCCGGGAGTTGCGATATGTGAGAAAAAACTCGAGAGTATTATTTTGGTGCCCATTTACACACGATATGCGAGTAGGTTCATTCACTAAATCCGCGCGGCAAATAGCTCTACGTATTGACCTTTTGGAGTTCTGCGGCCTGAATGGAATAGCCAAGACGAATTATGAACATTGAAATCACCAGCAACAACAATATCACTGTTCGGGTAGTTCACAAGAATACTCGATATGGAATTGTAAAGAGAGTCAAAGCCTGATATGGAAACCTCGCTTCCCGCGTTTGGGCTTCTGTACAGGAACCCGAAATGCAAAAGATGTGCCTTGATTCTGAATTTAACCCAAAGACAGTTAAATACTATATCATACATGCCAAGTGGTTGTTGGCACTGGTACACAACTTCATCGCAAATGTACATTGCAAGGCCCCTATGAAATTTAAAGAGAGACAGATGGTGATACCCAGGGATATGAAAATCCTGTGTATCAGCATTTTCAGAAACCTGGGTCTCACAAAAGGCGAAAACATCCGGCCCATAGAGACAAATGTGCGCATACACGGAGAAGAAATTCGCCTATATTCCGCCCACATTGCAGAAATCAATCCTAAAAGGTCCTGCCATTACGTAAATTAAAACAAGAATGATAAGGAAAAAAAAATAACTAAAAAACCACAAGAAAATAAAAATCGAACAACCGTTCTTCAGATGCGGACGACAAGGAAGTGAGTTACTCCTGATTGATTATTCAGTAGACAGTGTTATACCTTCGCTGCTGAATAATCCAAAAAAAACCCCATCAAGCGAATCGCACCTAAAGGTTTAGTAGAGAATAAAGGAGAAGGAAAACAAAAGCACTGATGGTAGGAGTAGGTAGCAGTTTTTTCAAATTTTCCACTTCGGACGGTACATCATATATTGCCTCTTATTACCCGTCTTTCATTGCAGTTTTGAATTTTTTATTTATTTAGGTATAAGGTGTGTGTTTAATTTTTCACAATAGTGTTTGTTCCGTTTACTTCACTTTATAAATTTTTTTGATATTTGTTTTTATATTGATATTGTGATATTTTTGTTTTGTTTGTTTTAATATTGATATTGTTTTTTTCTGTTTTGTTTTGTTCCACTATTGATATTTCGTTATTTGTTTTAAATATATATTTTGTTACGCCACGAGTGACGGTAACTTTATTGTTGTATTGGTTATTATTGTTGTTCTTCCATTCTCTTTTACGAATTGTTTCGTCAAGTGTTGTGGTAATTATTGTTTTTATTTTTATTTTTTTTGGTGTGTTATTGACATTTTCTTAAATTATGTTTGTTATAAATTTAAAATCTCAATATTTCGTCAAATTATATTTTTTTTATGTTATGATTTTTGTTGATTTTTTGTATTTATAAATTTTTGTTGTTTGTTATTTGTTATTCTATTTTAGTTTTTTAATTTTTCTTTTTATTGTTTGTAATTAAGCAAAGAAAAAACACAAACATTGTGGACGGACATTAGAAACACGTATTAATGGCACAAACTACAGAACACTACTTCACTACTTCCTTTTCATGTTACGAATCCATATTGCTCTTTAGATATCTCTAGTATAAAGTATTGTTTGATGCGATCATGTGAGAGGTTTTGCAGATCTTTTCTAATTCAAGCCATTTGCGTAAATGTAGGTATCAATTTTAACGGGGACAGTCTTTAAGATATTAAAAACACAAACTCAATTAGTGGCGAATTATTTTTCATAGACTGCAATTTTTTTGTAAAACTATTAAAAGATACTAAAATATAAATGGGCGTTTGATTAAAAAGTTGTACAACTTTCCACTTCTTTGCGATAAGAAACGAAATTGACTAAATTATTATTAAAGAAACGTCAAAAAAATAAGATAATTACTTTTATAACTGTTTATTAGTTTGCATATAAATACGATTTTTATGTACGTATGAAAAAACAGGATGGGTATTGGCTGGTCAAAAGGGATTAGCTTCAATAATTCTAGGCGGTAAACTATCGGAAATATTGCACATCGAAAGGTGTATTACGGCGAAATCAGCTCGGATGGTGTTTTCAAAATTATATCGAGCAAAAAGACCGGTCAGAAAGGTTAGTCAGTTTTGGAGATTGGTTCGTTTTCGTTTTGATAGTGGGCAGAAGATGGCTGAGCCAATTAACAATTTTTGCAGCATCATATGACAGAAGACCTTAAAGAAATAGATATTGAAATGGCTGATAATATGCAGAGCATTTTATTTTTATGTGGCCTGCTAGGTGACATGGATAATTTGTGGTGGCCATCGAGGCACAGGAAGTGCTACTGAAGTTGGAAAATCTAAAGGTAAAAATTCTCGAAGAAGAATATAGGAGACTTGAAAGACAAGAAAAAAATAGGCAATGCATTTGCAGTAAAAATCCATGGAAAATTATTAAGAGCTATCACAATCAAAGGGTAGCAGAACAAACACAATTCAATGAAAAGGCCGAAAACATTTCTCTTACTAAAAATATAAGGTGATAGAATTGCGGGAAAAAAGGGCATATTAAATCCCAATGTAAAAATGTAAGTATTAACAATACAAATATTAAATATAGTGCACTTGCGTTTGGCGCATGTCAAGGTGAATTTAATAACAGCAATGAGAGCTGGATTTTTGACAGTGGCGTATTCTAACATGTATAGAGAAAAATCTGTATACTCAAGTTTAAGACATATTCGACAAGAAGTCATTTTAGCAACAGGAGAGAGCGTCAAATCTACAGGCATTGGTGACGTTATGTTAAAAACAAACTATACAAACATCACTCTCAATAATGTTCAGCATATAGTATACCACAGCTGTACACAAATATATTATCTGCTTGTAATATATACATATAATGAAGCAATAAAAACAAATAAAAAATATATTTCTACCTGTAACATTTATAAAACATCAAAGTGGGAAACTACAAATTCGGGCTCACATTGAAAGTCAGGCAGAATTTTATATCTACAGCCTACAGCCTCCTTGGGACGGATTCATCTAATTATTTTCACATATTAGGACTTATCTGACCCCATTCTTCCTAAAATGCGACTTTTAGTTGTTCCTTATTGGTATACAACGATTTTGCATTCGACTTCCAAGCTCATCCCACAAATACTCAATAATATCTAAATCGAGACTTCGAAGAAGCGTTTTCAAAACCTTAACTTTTGTTCCTTTAACGTATATCTAAAATTTTTTTTAATGAGTTGCCCGACTTTCAATGTGAGCAACTGTATGTAATACTAACCATGTAATAGCTGACATATTAACAAAGAATTCATCAAAAACTAAACATATACATTTTAAAATTTAATGGGCTTAAAGGAAATTGAAATATATTATTTGTAAACAATATATTCGTGTTGAGGGGAAGTTTGATTAATATTACAAAACGAATGTATTGGAAACTCTAAATTGTTATTAAGGAAACGTTAAAGAGAAAAATAAGGTAAATACTCTGAAATCTTTTTTTGTTTGCATATAAATATAAACTTTATGTAGTAATAATCGCAACATAGGCTGTGTTGTGTATGTTTCAATTTTATTACTATCATTATTATTATTATTATTATTATTATTATTATTATTATTATTATTATTATTATTATTATTATTATTATTATTATTATTATTATTATTATTATTATTATTATTATTATTATTATTATTATTATTATTATTATTATTATTATTATTATTATTATTATTATTATTATTATTATTATTATTATTATTATTATTATTATTATTATTATTATTATTATTATTATTATTATTATTATTATTATTATTATTATTATTATTATTATTATTATTATTATTATTATTATTATTATTATTATTATTATTATTATTATTATTATTATTATTATTATTATTATTATTATTATTATTATTATTATTATTATTATTATTATTATTATTATTATTATTATTATTATTATTATTATTATTATTATTATTTATTATTATTATTATTATTATTATTATTATTATTATTATTATTATTATTATTATTATTATTATTATTATTATTATTATTATTATTATTATTATTATTATTATTATTATTATTATTATTATTATTATTATTATTATTATTATTATTATTATTATTATTATTATTATTATTATTATTATTATTATTATTATTATTATTATTATTATTATTATTATTATTATTATTATTATTATTATTATTATTATTATTATTATTATTATTATTATTATTATTATTATTATTATTATTATTATTATTATTATTATTATTATTATTATTATTATTATTATTATTATTATTATTATTATTATTATTATTATTATTATTATTATTATTATTATTATTATTATTATTATTATTATTATTATTATTATTATTATTATTATTATTATTATTATTATTATTATTATTATTATTATTATTATTATTATTATTATTATTATTATTATTATTATTATTATTATTATTATTATTATTATTATTATTATTATTATTATTATTATTATTATTATTATTATTATTATTATTATTATTATTATTATTATTATTATTATTATTATTATTATTATTATTATTATTATTATTATTATTATTATTATTATTATTATTATTATTATTATTATTATTATTATTATTATTATTATTATTATTATTATTATTATTATTATTATTATTATTATTATTATTATTATTATTATTATTATTATTATTATTATTATTATTATTATTATTATTATTATTATTATTATTATTATTATTATTATTATTATTATTATTATTATTATTATTATTATTATTATTATTATTATTATTATTATTATTATTATTATTATTATTATTATTATTATTATTATTATTATTATTATTATTATTATTATTATTATTATTATTATTATTATTATTATTATTATTATTATTATTATTATTATTATTATTATTATTATTATTATTATTATTATTATTATTATTATTATTATTATTATTATTATTATTATTATTATTATTATTATTATTATTATTATTATTATTATTATTATTATTATTATTATTATTATTATTATTATTATTATTATTATTATTATTATTATTATTATTATTATTATTATTATTATTATTATTATTATTATTATTATTATTATTATTATTATTATTATTATTATTATTATTATTATTATTATTATTATTATTATTATTATTATTATTATTATTATTATTATTATTATTATTATTATTATTATTATTATTATTATTATTATTATTATTATTATTATTATTATTATTATTATTATTATTATTATTATTATTATTATTATTATTATTATTATTATTATTATTATTATTATTATTATTATTATTATTATTATTATTATTATTATTATTATTATTATTATTATTATTATTATTATTATTATTATTATTATTATTATTATTATTATTATTATTATTATTATTATTATTATTATTATTATTATTATTATTATTATTATTATTATTATTATTATTATTATTATTATTATTATTATTATTATTATTATTATTATTATTATTATTATTATTATTATTATTATTATTATTATTATTATTATTATTATTATTATTATTATTATTATTATTATTATTATTATTATTATTATTATTATTATTATTATTATTATTATTATTATTATTATTATTATTATTATTATTATTATTATTATTATTATTATTATTATTATTATTATTATTATTATTATTATTATTATTATTATTATTATTATTATTATTATTATTATTATTATTATTATTATTATTATTATTATTATTATTATTATTATTATTATTATTATTATTATTATTATTATTATTATTATTATTATTATTATTATTATTATTATTATTATTATTATTATTATTATTATTATTATTATTATTATTATTATTATTATTATTATTATTATTATTATTATTATTATTATTATTATTATTATTATTATTATTATTATTATTATTATTATTATTATTATTATTATTATTATTATTATTATTATTATTATTATTATTATTATTATTATTATTATTATTATTATTATTATTATTATTATTATTATTATTATTATTATTATTATTATTATTATTATTATTATTATTATTATTATTATTATTATTATTATTATTATTATTATTATTATTATTATTATTATTATTATTATTATTATTATTATTATTATTATTATTATTATTATTATTATTATTATTATTATTATTATTATTATTATTATTATTATTATTATTATTATTATTATTATTATTATTATTATTATTATTATTATTATTATTATTATTATTATTATTATTATTATTATTATTATTATTATTATTATTATTATTATTATTATTATTATTATTATTATTATTATTATTATTATTATTATTATTATTATTATTATTATTATTATTATTATTATTATTATTATTATTATTATTATTATTATTATTATTATTATTATTATTATTATTATTATTATTATTATTACCTAATATAACTATAACATAAGATGAGCTCATTTTGATCATGGCGGGTATGTTAACAAACAAAATTGTCTTATTTGGGGCACAGAAAACCCGCACACATACATTGAAAAGCCGATACACCCAAGACGAGTCACTGTTTAATGCGGATTTTGGTCCAGAGGCATAATTGGGCTATTTTTCTTCGAAAATTAGCAAGGAGTGCGGCCACTCAATGGCGATCGTTATCGAGCCATGTTGAATTGAATTTTTGTTCACAAAAATTGAAGAGGATGATATTAGCAACATTTGGTTTCAACAGGACGGCGCATATGCACTAAATTTCTAACATACTTTTCAGGAAATTCATAAGTTTGTCCAGCGAAAGGTGAAAGTTTGTGGTTTTTTTCTGGGTTAATACTAAGAATAGCATTTCAGCGTTTATTCAGTTCTAGTAATAGGTAGAGCTAAACCGAGCTACCTTCTTTTTTTCCAATGAAAACTGCGAATTCTAAAATTTTTAATGCCATTTTAATTTGCTTAAATCTACCAAACTACATCAGGAATCTTAATAAATTTTTCTTCAAATTAAAAAGGAGGCGCTGTGTTACAATAAAAACTTCATTAAAATGTTACTTAGTGAAACACTTCCCCATATAACAGCACCAATAGATTTTTAAAATGCAATGGTCAAAAAATTGATTTTTTTGCCAACAAATTACCACTGTGCGTCATGCCAAATAGAATCGAAAGCTTTTTTTATATTCAGAAAAATAGTGCCTGTACTTTTACGATTCCGTTTGTTACTTTAAAAATTTCATTTTAAATTTGATTCGAAAAAATATAAGAAGCATTGTATTTTTATTAGTTTACTTTGGAAAAATATCGTATAATTGTCTTTATTTGAAAGGTCGGTTAAAAAAATGTCGATAAAAACCGTTACAACAGCAGTATAAATATTAAACTAAAATCAGTACAACAAAACGTAAGGCAATTCTGTGTTTCACTGGCTGTCGTTTACGTAAAAAGAGAACAAATTATAAAATGCAATCCGTATTTTAAAAATGAGGGTAAAAGTTTTACGAAAGTTTTGTTTACGTTTACACGATAAGTAAAAAACCATAACAAAGTAAAATTAAAACAGCTATTTTTCATTGTCGTACGCTCTCATTACATATTAAGTTTACACGTTACTATCTGTTCTCTTCTACTCAAAATTTGAAATGTCGTACGACAAAAAAAAAATCTTTTTATTATTTAATTTGTTGTAGATTTGCATACAGATTATTAAATACGCCACGTACGTGCTAAAGTTTATTGTTTTAAAAGAATTTCTCATTATAATTTACAGTGCGGCAAAAGAAATATAAATATACATATATAGAAAAATCATAAATTTTTATAAATTATAACTTTTTATAAATATGTAACCGCCACTGTATACACTTTTCGATATAACAAGATCACAGTAAAACAAAGAGTCTATATTGCAAAATTATTTTTATCGAGCTTATACTACATACATTTTTTAACCATCTAATTTTAGGTTCAATACAAGGAAATTGTAAAATGCACCTCCAATTTACGTAGCATCAGTAGAAGAAAGATGTTTAAGATATTAAAAGCAAATTTTTCTATTGGCAAAAACGTAAAAATGCTGTGGAAATATGCCCTAGCGTGTCATGGATTCAATTTTCTTAGTAACGAGGAAAAGTGGAAAATAGCTAGAGATAACATACGTTATATTAAAATATATAAACGATTATTGGTTAATCCAACAGAAAACTTATCAAAAGATGACAAACAATTTAAAGTTGAAATGGAAAAAGTAAGACCTCTAAGTGAGCTAAAACTTTTAAGAAGTATAAGTTGCGAGAACATCTCTTCAAAAGAATTAACTGCACGCAATCGCAACATTAATCAAGCCAAAGGAATTTTATATCATTGGTTTCCTAATTGGCTTGGATGGTATACTTCTTCTTCCCCTTCCTGTACAAATGATTACTCATATGAAGAAATAGAAGATGATATTTTAATTGCATTGAAAGAAACAATCGAAAATGATACTTTTTCAAAAAGGGATGCTATATTTGCAAATTTTACGTTTGCTCTTTCAAATGGTAGCATACATCTTACATCAGCGGAAGTGAACAGCAACAACAACGCTCTAGACTTTGATTTTCAAAACCTTATATTATTTGTAGAAGTAAAACCAAAATTTTACTCTTACTGCGTCGGATTATCTTTGGGCTCTGTGTGCCTAAATGACATGCGAATGGAATCAACTGAGTTTCCCAACTTGATTAAACCACAGATTCAAGAAAATCATAAATCGCTATACAAAAACTTTATAGGTCTTTTTACAAAAAAATCTTTAATATCTGGAGAGGAAGAACCATGGTTTCAATTACAATATGAGAAAAATCCAGTCGCACACAAATCTGATTACAGATTAACTATTAAATCGAAAAGTCTTGATGTTGTTTACAATGAAAAAATGTTTAAGTGGCTTTTTATATTTTTCAGTAAACCCATCAGTGACATAAAAACCGATATGTATTATTTTTCTAAAACATATACCCAACCAACGCGTCTAAAATTTTTAAAAAATTGGAAAACTGTTCTAATGGGACAGCAGGTAATAATATATTTTAGTTTTATTTTACCTTATATGTTTAAATTAATCACTCATATTTTAGGACTACAGAAAGAAATGGTCGTTCGAGATTGATATATCTGCTCCACGAATTATTTGCGTGGATAATTTTAAAGATAAAAATTCGGTTGTTCTTTTAATTGATTTTGGACGATTTCAACTATTTAAGAACGAAAGAACAAACGATTCTACTCAAATAAGTGATATTCCTGAAGACAATAGTGGTGATGAGCTTTTTCTGACTCCATGTTCAACCCCTCCTGGATCGAAAATAAGTCGATCAAACTCACTAAAGATTACCTCAGCAAATGTTTATGATAACTCAACATTTTCAAAATTTTTCATAAATAGTGAGACTGGTTTAGAAAGTGATATTTATTGTGAAATCTATGACAAGTATATTATAAATCTAACTGATTTACAAGTTATTGTATGCAAAAATCGGGAATGTGGATACGTTTGCTCAAAAATCTCTTCGAATTTTCATTTGCTGGACAAATTTAATATATATATTCAGATAGAAAGCCGTATAATAAATACACTTGAACCTGAATATCCTGCGATAACATTATTCGGGAAGCTACAAAAAATTGCTGCGCATATAAATGAACAAAAAATTAGCGAGTGTTTCAGAATTTTAAATAATATTTCATTTGATTTATTTGAAACTAATTCACTAATAAATTGCAATAATATACCTATAAATGATTTGCATGTAAATAATATATCGGATATAAAAGAAAATACAAATACGACATTATTTCAATTCGCAATAGACAATATGATATTAGAAGTGCAGTCCAGAGAAAAAAGTATTGCTGAATTGCAAATAGTTGGAGCTAAAGCTAGTATAACTAAAAGTAATGGAGAAATTAATATAAATATGTCCGTACATGGTTTCTTACTAGTTGACGCCATCCAGTCCTTTGGTCCAGATTTTGAGCTGCTTATAGCCAGTCACAGACATGTGGAGTAAGTAATTTTATTTCAAATTAAGTGGAAATTGTTTTCTTTAAAGCAATTTGTAAGCTAAAAAATAGATACTTAAACAGATTCATTTTCTTGTAATATTAATGAAGTTTTCAATAATATTTTCGAAAAGTTACAAAAATCAGCATAGATCGTAAAAACCATAACTGTTATAGAAATAATATTTATACATATATAATAGGAAAACACAGTGTGCTTCGCTACTTTTATCTTAATTATTTTCATAACTATGATCTTAATTAATCTTTTCCCTATTTGATTCCTTTTCGGTCAACAAAGGCACTGTAAAAATTTAAAGATACAACTGGCTCTGTTTTTTAGCTGCATAAATATATATACAAAGCTTTTCGCGGTGTATTTTCTGCAATACCCGCTTTTTCACTCACGGTATGTCGTACAGTGTAGCATTTTTATACAACAAGCGGCCAAAAACAGAATAAATTGTAGTGTAATAAATGTGGTACAATTGCTGGAATTTACTTAATATGGAAATGTTATAAATTTGGAAGAAGTGCCTCGTTTTTAAATTTAATTATGAAAATTTTCGTATCAAAAAGTATAAAACAAAAATTTCATCCTTACTAAATTTGTGAGTAAAAAGTGTTTCTGTAAATAAATGTTTTAACCCTGTAAAAACAAGCGGCAACGGCGTAGCAATTAAAAGTTGAAAATATGCATAATTTTGGAATTTTTTTTATTTCTTATGTCGAAAAATGGTGTTTCGAGATATTCCCCCAATTTTGTGTAATTTTTATCCTAATTGTTTTTAAGAAAAAAAAACTGTTATTTAACATATTGGTAAAAATATTGGTAAACAGAGACAGCGTTGCCACGCAAGAAATTGATTTTCTACCAAATTTTTAAACAAAAAATTTAAAAATTAATTTCTTAATTAAAATCGAATTTTTATTCAGTTATGTCTCCTAATAACAAATCTTTATTAAAATTAGATATTTATTTTATCAAATGACAGTTTTAATGATAAATTACTAGTGAAAATTGTTGTTAATTTGAATCAAAATTAATTTTTTAAAATTATGTGGGGTGTTAGGATGAAAAATCTAGCAAAAATGTATGAACATTTAAAAAAGAAGAAATTTTACCAAAAATATAAGAAAATTGCAACAAACCAACCAAACTACCAAACTGTTTTAAAACAAGGAAAAACTACCAGTTTTGGTCCAATTGGACCAAAGCGGCAACGCTGAACAGAGAGCATTCTACACTATTTATAACGTAAGTGGTTTTTTTTTTTTTTAATTCGAAAAAAGTAAAATTGTAATAAATTGATTAAATAAATTTAAGCGCCTTAAAGCTTCTAACGCAATGACTATTTGCGCTTATGTAGACTTAAGCTACTCTTCCATATGACCACAGATTTATAAAATAGATATGTAACAATATTGTAATAATTAACAAGGTTGGTGGCATGGTGTAGAGCTTAGAACTCACGCATAACGACACAAGCCACCCAGGTTCGAGCCCCAGCAGAGAACGTGATGAAAAAATTTAATTGTAGTTTCGAATGTTAAATAAAGAGTCTTCAACTTACCTCCAGATAACTCCATCTAAATAATAAAGAAGCCCCTCTGACCTTCTAGCGTAACTCTGGCGATGATGACAAACATCAGACAAATGATCTGGAAAAAACGCCACATACTGGGGAAAAAATTATATGGCTGAAGTGAAGATCACCACCTCCAATTAGCAAGGATCTTTATCACTGCACAATCATGTGACGGGGAGCTTCAGTGGATTAATCATTTACTTAGCTAGAGAAATCCACTTCATTAATAAAACTGAAACAAACCAATGGATGCTTTGTGGAAAGCCAATATATTAGCTAGAGGAAAGACGGAGGAAAAAAATTAACAAATTCATACTTTTCTCATATAAATTATTTTAAAATTGATATCTACATATGTATGACTAACAATATATTGATGTACGCCAGATTGGCAAATAGCAAAATGTTCATTATATAACATAAAATTATCTGTATTAAATGTGCTTTGAATATATTATATACAAAATTTATTTTTTATTTGGTGCTTATTGGCTATATTAACAAAAATATTTCATTTGACTTCCAAGTAGAAATTAGTTGAAATACACTTTAAGATTAAAAAATTTTTGTAAAAAATTGTTATTCGAAATCAGCATATTAACTAAAGTACACTTTAAAGTTTTTTCATATTCGAAACTGCCAATACTATGTTATTTTATTTGTCACTTACAATGTGAGAAATTCGAATTGATACAACCTCGACAATTAATTATTTGAATTTTGTTATTTTTCTAAACAATTATTGCTAAAATGCAAAATAAAGGAATTATTGCTAAAGTGCAAAATAAAGGAATTTTATTTAAGAAATAAAACATCTTTATTTAAAATCATGTAAAAAGATTATTTTAATTATTTATTTTATTAAATAATATTGATTTAAAAAAACATGCTTTCTGAAAAGGTGTTGGAATGTTGATTTGGCTTACTGTAGATTATAGTAAGGAAAAGATGTATGTTTTTGTTGTAATTGAGAAAAATTTATATATAAAGCAACGAAATGTATGTATGTATGTTCATATGTAAGAAAATTTATCTATTAATTATATTTTGAAAGTGTCTATCCGAAGATGTGAGGTAAGGATATAATATAAAATATAATTTTATTGAAAATAATAAAGTTACTGAACCAATTTTTTATTGGTTCTGATTGATTACACATAAATAATCTATCTGAACTCCAAAGTATCGCTTTACAAAGTTTCGTGTTGCAAAATGAGTGTTGTTATATTTAACTTTTTTTCTATTCGATATCGTTATAATGGAAAAAATAATATGGCGGTAGTTTCTAGCCTGAGCCAGCAAGTAATCGCTCTCTAAATTCGTTATTTTAATTTTAATTGAAATGCGACAGTAGTATGTACTGCCTTCTATCTTGCCACTATATCTAATTGTAGCCGTCAAAATCTAACTTCATAACTAAACAGATAACATAAAATTTGAATTTGCGAATAAATTCCTTTTTTAGTTTTGGATAATTTTTCGCTACGTCACATCCATTTTTTTTTAATCTTAATCGTTTTAACTTTTTTACATCTTCAACAGATATGAAAAAAATCTTTACTATGTTAAGTCAAAGCTAGAGCATTATTATCATCATCATTATCATTATACCGACTAGGCTCTATTGTAGGACACTACGACCCATGTTATCTATTTTGCCCCTTTTGGTCTATAGCTTGTGCAGCACATCTGCTGCCTTTCTAGTGAACACCAGCACATCTGAAACCGTAATAACAGATATGTCACCCAGTGAGACCCTATGTCTACCTAAACATTTTATCCCACCCTATCAAGAACCACACATTCACGCAATATGCGTTATGCTGTCTCTGATGTCTGTGAGCACAGTCTACGCTCTTAGTTCACAGTGGCATATAAGAAACTGCGTTAAGAGTTTTAAGTCCAACTTGCCATACTTAGGAACCTCAGGTTGACGCCAAAATTGCAGTCTGATCGCTGGTAGTATGTGGTGCTGTAAATTAAGGTTCCGAGCCAATATAAGGCCAATGCATCCGCTGTCTTACCATCTATCCCACAGTGTCCATGAACGAGGACAAGTTTTGAACAAACCCTGCTTACCATGGTTTGAAGGACCTGAAGGTCTCCAGCAACATTCTGAAACTACGAGCATAACTTTGTGGTATTGTTGATAGTTTTTTGTCTGGCATAGAGGAATGAACGCGTCTCTTTTTTTAATTTTTAAACCTTTCGTTCTGTGATGCTTTGAATTTTTGGCAATAGACTCCTTTAAAAAATTATGACATTTTTAAAATGTTCTGATTTTATCAATGAAAAATTTGGTTAAAATTAAAATTTTATGTTTTTTTTTTACAATGTTATTAAAAAACTTTAAAGTAGAGTCGAACCAACTTTATATTTAAAATTCATTTATTTAAAATTGTTTTAAAGTAGGAATTTTAAGCTGAAGTTCTTATGTGAATTATACTTTAGTAAATTTTGCTTAAAGTATCAGGAGACTGTGGCAGCGTTTCCATAACATTGGGGTAGTTGTACTATAACGATATGAACGTATTATGTGCTTTCTGCTAACTTTTGTACACTGGCTGCTAAATTTACTTTTAAAAGGGTTATATACTTATACTGGTCCATTATTCCATTAATAAAAACCATCTGACCAGGCCCGCTGCAAATAAATAAAATAAATAAAAATTGTTTTTGGTTTAGTGGAAAAAATTTGTTTTTTTTTTGGTAAAAAATTATAAAAATATTTTATAAACTTTAGCTCGAAAATTATAAAATTCCATTCCCGTAATACTGTTCTCACTATCTGTTTGGAATAGTAGGATTTTATTCCAAAAAATTAATTCCCAGAGAATTATTTATTCTAGAAGTTTAAAAATTATGCTGAAAGTGTGTACTGATTTTTTATTGTATTTGAGGCCGAGTCAATCGCCTATGACTTAATGTTACTGATAGTAGTTACTTGCTTTCTATTACCTAAATAAAATTTAAACACGTTTACCACCCTGCTCTCCATAAATCTAAATTTTTCTCTTAATAATCTTCCAACTGTTCTTTTACAATTTTCTCAAATAATTTTTCTTTAGCGACTTAATTAGGAAGAAATTTATCACATTTTTATCTATCGATATTACCATAATCTCTTTTCAACCTTCTGGAAATACACTAATCAGAAAAAGTTTGCGTACAAAACTTTTTATTTCATTCTGGATTCTGTATTTCTAAGAATTCGCAACAAAGCTTGAACTTTTTGGTCTTGTAATATATCTTAGATTAGTATATTATAACCAAAACTTATATTTGAAAAGAAAGTAGTTTCATTGCCAGGTATCATAATAAAAAAAGTGCATTTATTTACTCAGAAAAAGTCTACGTACACATAAAATATTAGCTGTTAATATCGTAGCATTTTTATTCAAATTTGTGTATTTGCTGTGAGAAAATAAATTTCAATTTGTGAAATAACATTTTTTTGCAATTGGTTTAAAAAGAAAAGCTTTTGTCCTGTCGAAAGAATATTATTATTTTTCTCAGAAAGAAAAAACCTTGAAAGAATTTGTGGAAAAGGTAGAGAAAATGCGTTTCTCTATCTAAAAAACCATCAACTTTTACAAGGTAACTGAAGGCTTTGTATCTAAAATTCGTCCTAGCCGTCCTTCAAAATTAATTTTAAGAGAAAAGATACATCTGGTCAACTTTTTGCAGCAAGATCCCAAAATAATAGCCTCAAAAAGGCTGAAAGTATTAATTTAAAATTGAACAGGAGTATATGTGATGATAATATCAGAAATCGAAACGGTTTTCATGCTCGTGTAGAACGTAAGAAGCCCTTTATTTCATTAAAAAGAGTCAAAGAAGAATGTTGTTCAGTAGAAAACTGTTAAATAAACCATTAGAATTCTGGGAAATGGTTATATTTTTGGAAGAGAGTAAGTATTGTATTTTTGTTATAAAAAGTCAATTCGTGTGAAGAAAATCTACATAAAGCTAAAATGTGTGACACGGTCATACACGGTGGTAGAGGTGTAATGGTTAGATGGTATGTGTCGGCTAACGGGATATACAATTTGCAGGTTATTAAGTCCACTGCGGCCAAGAGAGCTTACCTAGACATTATAAAGGTCAAATGGAAGCAAAATTTTACGAAATTGGGTTTTGGTAGCAATGTTTTATTTGAATAAGGTAACAATTCTAAGAACGGAGTCAATATTGTAAAGCTTTAGATACTCTATAATGCTCTAAAACATTTTCATGTGCCACCACAGTCTCCAGATCTCAATTTCATTGATAATTTATGGGATCTGTTGGAGTAAATAATTCTTCATCATGCTATAATATCAAAAATTATATTAAAAAAGTTTTGCCAACTGAACGGGAGGAAATATCACTGGAAGTCACCACAAAACTCGTCTATTCCATGCAAAAAAGATTGGCTGTGGTTCTTATCCAACTAAACACTAATTTATTGATAATGCTAATATAAATAAATAATAAATATCCAAAAATAAGATTTTAAGAAAGTGCATAAACTTTTGTACCCAGACTTTTTGTGCGTATTTTTTTAACACAATCTTACTTTTTTGTAATTAATTTTTATATAATTAATTTTATTTGCTGGCTTTAAAAAATTATGAAAACTATACAACATGATTTAATGAAAAAAAAAATTATTTTGTATTCTTAAGAGTTGTTGTTGTGTAATTTTTTTGTGTTATCTTGGACATAAAGGATTTGTACGCAGACTTTGTAACAAAAGTGTATACCATTTTCCAATTTTCCCAACGATGTTCCACTGGTCAAATATCTTTTTGCCTCATATTCTACAATAATCCGATTTCCTGTTTAGAGTAAGTTTGTATATACTTAATACTACTTACAAAATAATATTAAAATTACAGTATTCACAATTTTAACATAAAAGAATGTAGAAATGTAACATAATTAATACGACCCATGTAATTATGACTTCACTTTTTCAAATTTACAGAGAAAACAAACAAAAAAAATGCTTGGTATGCTAATTATATGATCCGTTGTTGTTTTGCTTTTTTTTTTAAACAGTTAATTTGAGTAATTGTTGTAAGTTTTTGTTAAGTACAGTCCAGTAAATTATTTTAAATAACAGGAGATAAAATTTACTCTAGTAGAAAAAACTAGCCCAAACTTTTTGTAGACGACTGTGTTAATGATAAAACATAAACGTTTTAACAATTATTTTTATTATAAATACTTTTTTAAAACATACATATTTCTTTGGTTTGTTTATATGTATTTATTTTATGTATTTATTTCGCTCATATTTTAATATCAGATAAGGCAGTTTGGTTTGTAGCCCTGACGCTTTAGAATCTCAGTTTCCAATCAGTTTCAAAAAATTAAGTAAACTGTGTATAGAGATTTTATACAAAGCTTAAAGTTGTAATGCACTTCTGTAATATTTTTCTTTTAGAATGGATAGCATATCTGGAAGTCTAAAGCAAAGTGAACCTTGCTCTCCCAATTCTCCGGCTTCTCCAGATCCTAACGGATATCAGAGATCTACCAGTCCGTACATAATTAACAAAGTTGTTAACGACTTACAACTAGGTAAGTTGATAAATTAATTTTTACATTTAATCTAAACCATTTTTAATTATACGTTTCTTATTTCGATTTGCAAAATAATTATTAAAAAAATATACATACATATGACTTGTTCAGTGCACAAATCCCTTAACTGCACTTTATTAGATAATAATCAGAAAGACCGAATGCCATTGTACACATAAGACATTACGATACATGGTTTGGTAACTTTGTGAGAATGAAAAATCATAATGTGGAAAATGGAGGGCATTTTGTTGATATTTGTATAGGAATATATAGGAAAATGTATATACAATATCTCCGGTACATAAACCATCTGCAGACCATCCCCAACGTACCATGAAATTTTGGTTGAAATCGCTAGACCAGTTTTCGTAGCTAGTGGTGACATCAAAGTGTACACTCCTTTTTGTATTGTATATACATTACCTTAGAAATGGTTATAAAAAATGTAAATATGTATATACGTTGTATATACATTGTTTTTACTTCAGTGGTTGAAGTAATAATAACTAACCGAATTAAATACGGTTAAAATAAAAGGCCCAAAAACAATCTTTAAGTACCGTAACTCGTTATATTTTATCTTGTACTTCCATCAAGGATGAAAGTATAAGGTATTGAAATACACTTGAAAAAAGTTAAATAAATTAAAATTAATTCGAATTGTACTTAAACATTTAAAGTTCGTACGTTTTTATATTTTCAAACAAATAGTGAATTGGCTGAAAAAATTAAGTGTGATTATCCAGAAGATACGAAAAAGCCGATGGTCAAGCGTGACCTCCATCCATTAGAGATGAATGGACTGGATGCGCTGGAAAATGCTCAAAACAAATGCCATGGTCAACAAGATGCTTTACTTAGTTTTACTACACCGCGTGAGAAAACCTATTCGACTGAAAAGACCCCAGTGACAAGGCCGAACCATAGTTCTCACCACAACACCAGGCTTCATATTGCACAAGTCTTTAAAGCTGAACCCCAAGAGTTCGATTGTGACGTCCTTCAGCATCTGAGATCTTTAAAGAAGGCCTTTCAATAAAGAAGGCCTTTCAAACGGGCTAAACAACTTCTTCGATACCACTATTTATTTTTGTTTAAATAAAAGTTTTTGTGTAGAAACGCTACGAACTTTTCCTCAATCCAATATTCACATCTGACATGGAAGAACGGGTTCGAAAAATTAGTCGAGAGATGGAAGGAGGTTATAAAAAAAGTTGAATTATTTCTAAATTATTTCCTTAAGTATAGTCCTTTAAATTGGTTTTCTTTTTAGGAATTTTGTTAAAAGAAAAATAATGAATAAATATACATATATTGTTACGTTTTAACCTTTTTAAAACGTTTGAGTTCATTTAAATTGCGTTAAAATAAAATTAACATCACTTTATTGTTGTTTTACAGTTTTTATTTACTACACTATAACTTCTATACAGTTTGTCTTAATTCAGCAACTGAATATTCGTTTATACAACACTTATTTCCGCTTAAACACGACTTTATTTTATGACGGCAAAACGATTACTGCTTGTCGTAGGTAAAGCAGCCTTCTTGTATACCTATTTCCTAATTTGGAAAGTTCCGGAAATGTTTCATATCCTCTATTTTATATCCGTTAATTTAAATGTAACGCACAAAGATGGTCGAATTTGCAGTGCTGCCAAATATGCAAATACGTACGACATTGACAGGGTGACGCATAACTACCAAATATACCAAAATTTAGGCATTTTAATTTTCGTAACAATATACATATACAGTGTACGACAGAACTTTACGCACGGCCACAATTTTTGCATTTTATGAATCCAAAATTATTAAATAAAAAATATAGCGATACAGTTGCTTTTTAAATCTATTTATTGTATTAAAAAGAAAAGAAAAAATATATTTTTCAATACAAACCACCACACTACCTCCTCCATGCTTATTTAACTAAAGTATAAAAACCAGTGTTGAAGTTTCATAAACATTAATTCAAATATAAAATAATTTTTCTCTTTACAACATCAATAGAATGACAGAAATCAATTAAATAATAAAAATTATTACATTTCAAGCAAATCTGAGGAAAGGAGTTGTTTTTTGCATAAGCTGATCGATAATACTTCAAGGTTAATAGTTGAAAGTTGTGGGTTGGTCTAGTAGGAACATTAAAAATAATACGACTTGATAGAAACTCCGAATCAATGTCACCTTGAATTAAACTCCATAGAAAGGAAATACTTAGCATAGTTCGTCGGCTTTTCAACATTATAAACTAACGACCGTATTCATAATGGAAATCTAGCAAGTGTCTAGGATATGTATGATTTGTAATACAGTTGCTGCTATGTTTGCTAAGCGCAGATTAACAATCTTTAATTACTAAGTTGATTTGTGCCTGCTCGAAAGTTTTTTTAACTTAAGGCCACCGCTCAGGGATGACCCTTATTCATGCAGTGCATTGTGCTAGTACTAGGAAAATAGATTGTGGGAAGGAGGATAGAGGGAGTAGTGTTTATGTACGTTTGATTTGAATTTACCCATGTCGTAAGTGACAGGAAAAACTTTTGCTGGAATACTATTCCACAAATGAACTGTGCGACTGAAGGACGAATTCTCCCTATTACCCGTTGTGCGATTCATCTGACAATCAACTAAAAAGAGATGTCCACGGGAATAACGAGTACTACGTAAAAATACATGTTTGCTAGGAATTAGTTTCTTAATTTCGTTATAGTACTGAAAGAACAATGAAACAAACGCCACATTGCGACGATGTTCTAACGAATCAATAGAATTGGCTACCCTACCATCATTAATAAGCACCTTCGCCCTGTCCTGTACGCGGTCGAGAAACTCCAAAATAGACAGAAGCACCGGTCTCGGATATAGGTCTTGTAAATATTGAGAAGGTCAGGTGGATTAATGTATTTCTTGCAAAGTCTTAAAAAACCGAGGCGCTTGAATGCTTCTTTCGACACTCGGAAAAAGTGATCGTTCCAACGGACGCCACAATGAGTCCTCATGCCCAGAACAATAAGAGCATCTGACTCCCTAATATCTACATTACTCGTAGGTAGAGACGACACCAAACCACCACGTCTGTGTGTCAGAAAACGACATTGGGTCTTGCGCGCATTAAAATCGACCCGATTCACGCGACCCCACTCGGAGATTTTTGCCAAGTCGCTTGTGAGTGTGTCATTCATATTTCGCCTTTTCGCCCCAATCTCCAAAAGACTCGGCCTACGATCAAAAGAATACGAGTGACAAATGTTGCTGTCGTTTGCGAAAAAGTAGATAGGATTGGAAGTGAGAAGAAGAAAGTCATTAAGAAATATTGAGAATAGAGTTAGAGAAAGAACAGACCCTTGCGGTACCCATGAATTTAACCTGAACTCGTCGGATGAGAACCCAAGTCTAACCACTCTTATAGAACGATCTCTGAGAAAGCTCGATATAGAGAAGTGACTACAACACCAAAGGCAGTAAGAGTCGATACTAATGCCTCATGCTAAACTCTATCAAACGCCTTGGAAATATGCAGAGCCACAATTTAGCTCTCACCAAAACCATAAATGGATTTGTTCCACCTCTCAGAGAGTACCGCCAGCAGGTCGCCAGTTGAACGACCCTTACGGAAGCCGTATTGACGATCGCTTAGCAATTGGTTGGACTCCAAATTTTTGAAAAGGTGATGATTTTCCATACTCTCCATAACCTTGGAGAGTGCGGAACAGACTGTGATTGGGCGGTAGTTTTCAGGGTTGGTAGCCTCACCCTTTTTAGGAATCGGCATTACATTGGCAACCTTTCAGCAAGATGGAAAAATACCCGCACAATAAGACGCTCTGAAGAGGTTTGCTAATAGATGAGCAAGCGTCGAAGGTATGCCATCTGGTCCAGAAGATTTGTTGACGTTGAGATTTGCAAGAACCATTTTTACAGCACGGGATCGAAAGTGTATACTGGGCATAGTCACTGATACGCTTGTGAGTACGGGCGGTGGTTGAAGGCTCTCCGGCAAGAGAGAATTACTTGCAAATAGTTCAGCGAAAAGATTTGCTTTTTCAACCGGTTTGTGGATGCTTGGCCATTGTTTAAAAGAACTAGAATCGAACTAGTTCTTTTCCTGAGTCTTAATGAATAACCAAAGGCTTTTACCTCCCCTAGGAAAAGTAAGAACTTTAGCACGAAGGCGCTGATCACAAAGAGCGTAGCGAATCAGTGAGGTTGCATTTTTTGTTGAGCCAATTCCTGAATGCTTCCTCTCTAGATGTAACAGCCAGTCTGCATGTCTGATTGAACCAAGATATATTTCTTGATTTAATCATAATCTGTTAGGATGGAATAAACATATCCATCCCCAGCTTCATTATTCCAACGACCATCTCTGCCATGGCATCGACATTTGAGTCAAGGAAGCAAAGTTTCCAATTGAAATGCCTAAAGAAATCATTTAGCTCACCCAACGTGCTTTTTCGTAGACAAAAACAGAGCGTTTGTTAGCCGTAGGTGAGACGTCATGAATGGCGGAGAACGAAAAAGAGGCAGAAATGGTATAATGATCTGAGTTATTCAGAGGTGTAAGAACCTCAATTTCAAACTTTTCAGGGTGTGAAGTGAGGAAGAGGTCGAGGGTGTTATTTTGATAGGGTAGGTTAATTCACTAGTTGCGCAAGGTGATTGTGCGCGGCAAATAGCTTAACGTATTGGGCTTCACGATTTATGCGGCCAGAATGGTGTAGGCAAGACGAATTTTGAACATTGAAATCACCAGCAACAACATTTTCACTGTTCGGGCAATTTGCAAGGATACTCGAAATGGAGTCGGAAAGAGTCGAAGCCAGATATGGTAATCTCCTTCCCGCGTTTGAACTTCTATACAGTAACCCGAAGTGCAAAAGGTATGCCCTGATTCTGAACTTAACCCAAAGACAGTTAAATTCCGCATCATGCCAAGAGGTTGCTGGCATTGGTACAAAACTTCATCACGAATGTACATTGCAAGACCCCTATGGAAATTAAAAAGGGACAGAAGTTGATACCCAGGGATGAGAAAATTCTGTGGATCAGCATTTTCAGAAACCCGGGTTTCTGAAAATTTGTTTTCCGAAAACATTCGGCCTATGGAGGACATGTGCGCATATACAGAAAAAATTCGCCCTCAACCCGCACATTGTAAAAATCAATGCGAAAGTAACCCGCCATTACGAAAATAGATCAATCAAAATAAAACGACAACCCTCAAATACGGATGACAAGGATGATATATTCTTTAAACATAAATATAAATATAAATATAAATATAAATATAAATATAAATATAAATATAAATATAAATATAAATATAAATATAAATATAAATATAAATATAAATATAAATATAAATATAAATATAAATATAAATATAAATATAAATATAAATATAAATATAAATATAAATATAAATATAAATATAAATATAAATATAAATATAAATATAAATATAAATATAAATATAAATATAAATATAAATATAAATATAAATATAAATATAAATATAAATATAAATATAAATATAAATATAAATATAAATATAAATATAAATATAAATATAAATATAAATATAAATATAAATATAAATATAAATATAAATATAAATATAAATATAAATATAAATATAAATATAAATATAAATATAAATATAAATATAAATATAAATATAAATATAAATATAAATATAAATATAAATATAAATATAAATATAAATATAAATATAAATATAAATATAAATATAAATATAAATATAAATATAAATATAAATATAAATATAAATATAAATATAAATATAAATATAAATATAAATATAAATATAAATATAAATATAAATATAAATATAAATATAAATATAAATATAAATATAAATATAAATATAAATATAAATATAAATATAAATATAAATATAAATATAAATATAAATATAAATATAAATATAAATATAAATATAAATATAAATATAAATATAAATATAAATATAAATATAAATATAAATATAAATATAAATATAAATATAAATATAAATATAAATATAAATATAAATATAAATATAAATATAAATATAAATATAAATATAAATATAAATATAAATATAAATATAAATATAAATATAAATATAAATATAAATATAAATATAAATATAAATATAAATATAAATATAAATATAAATATAAATATAAATATAAATATAAATATAAATATAAATATAAATATAAATATAAATATAAATATAAATATAAATATAAATATAAATATAAATATAAATATAAATATAAATATAAATATAAATATAAATATAAATATAAATATAAATATAAATATAAATATAAATATAAATATAAATATAAATATAAATATAAATATAAATATAAATATAAATATAAATATAAATATAAATATAAATATAAATATAAATATAAATATAAATATAAATATAAATATAAATATAAATATAAATATAAATATAAATATAAATATAAATATAAATATAAATATAAATATAAATATAAATATAAATATAAATATAAATATAAATATAAATATAAATATAAATATAAATATAAATATAAATATAAATATAAATATAAATATAAATATAAATATAAATATAAATATAAATATAAATATAAATATAAATATAAATATAAATATAAATATAAATATAAATATAAATATAAATATAAATATAAATATAAATATAAATATAAATATAAATATAAATATAAATATAAATATAAATATAAATATAAATATAAATATAAATATAAATATAAATATAAATATAAATATAAATATAAATATAAATATAAATATAAATATAAATATAAATATAAATATAAATATAAATATAAATATAAATATAAATATAAATATAAATAAATATAAATATAAATATAAATATAAATATAAATATAAATATAAATATAAATATAAATATAAATATAAATATAAATATAAATATAAATATAAATATAAATATAAATATAAATATAAATATAAATATAAATATAAATATAAATATAAATATAAATATAAATATAAATATAAATATAAATATAAATATAAATATAAATATAAATATAAATATAAATATAAATATAAATATAAATATAAATATAAATATAAATATAAATATAAATATAAATATAAATATAAATATAAATATAAATATAAATATAAATATAAATATAAATATAAATATAAATATAAATATAAATATAAATATAAATATAAATATAAATGTAAATATTCTTTAAATATATGTATATACAGATTTGGATAGAAAACTAGGTGTAAAAAATATTATTTATAACTCGTCAGAAAATGCATTGTATCACTACCGTACAACAAATTCTTAAATAAAAGGTCTGGTATTACCTTTTAGAGAAGAGAAGTGTAATTTGGCTGTATGTGAAGAATTGTTTCTTCTTGCTCATCCCTGCAGCATCTGCAGAAGTCTTTGGCCAGGTTTACAGTCTAAGCCGTCTGGCATGAGTGCCTATTATACAAATAATATTAAAATGGTACAGTGGTCCGGTATCTATAGAGAATGAGTTATATTCGCCGACTCCGAAAAGAAACCTCCACCCACCGCTCCATTCAATTTGGAGCCATTCGTAAAGGTCTGCTCAGAGTCTTTAACAAGTTGACTGCCACTATATAAAAAAGAAAAGAAACCAAAATCAAGGTGAGAATTCGACTTGTTTGAACAAAGGCTTACAAAGTTTATTCAGTTAAAAGAATGTATTTTTACAAACGCGCAGCAGTTGGAAAACTGTATCTATCATCAACAAACAGAAAAAAATATGATCAAAAAGCAAAATAACTTTAAAAAAATGTGACACACCGGTAGTACACATGGTAGTCAACGCGTTAACAAGGTTCCCTCACACCATTCGCTCATTACCTCCTGTCCGGAATCATAATCCGAAAATTTATTGAGAAGTCATTGTGTGGTGCTACGTCAACTCTTGTAAAAAATCGCCAACACACATAGAGATGGATGCACTGTTGGCTACGTAACTTTTGCAAATGTCAAGCTATGACACTAAGATTTAGCAGGAATATCAACAACAGATGTACCAACTTAACAAAAAAAAAATCGAAACGGTGGGACCGCCGCACGGGAATTATTCCGAAAACTTTTTGATCAGTGTAGTATTTCTTGAGCAATACCTATGGGAACATAATACCTTTTTTGTAATCAAATAAGGTTTAAGAAAATTGGCATAAATAGGTCCAAAAAGAATTAGCCAGTTTTTTATTTTTCATAACCAAACCTTTAATAAAACACGGGATAGTAATAAAAATTTTAACAATCTGAAAGCATATTCTTAAAGGTCATAAAATTTCCTCCAAACCAAGCCCACATTAATAGTATAGGGTTGTCTAACCATAATGCACAATGTTAATTGTGAGTTACACCTTAACGTCAAGTTTTTTGCCCAACTTAATTTGACATATCTTTGTTTCAATGTTTGATAAATTCAACCATGGATAGGTACAAAATTGAATTCTTACGAATTGAAGTCTTACGAAAATCTGCGTTCAAATAAAAATTAATTTCGTGCACTTCGTGATTGTTTTGATCAATATAATTAATCAAATGTATTCACAATCGGGAGAATTGTGCTTAAATTTCAGCAAATCAGTTCTGTAGGATATGTCGAAACACCTGTTCATTCACGCCCAGTTCCTTCTGCGGCTGTCGGTGTCATCGGGCCGTACTTCTGCGATAATGAGGTCGGTCAAGCAGTTACCATGAATTCTGTTTGCTATCGCGATTTATTATGATAATTCTCAGAAAACTTTTTGTTTTATTTACAATTAACATCTTGCGTTTTGATTGGACCACCCCTTATATTGTGTTGGGACTTATCGATAACAGTTTTTTTAAAATACCTTAAATATTCATGTCTCTCGGCGGGAGCTAGGTTTCCATTATAGACCTATACTTTCTTTGGGTAATTTTCTTAGAATTTTGTGTAGGCTTCGATTTAGCTGTACGCCTGTCATGTTTTTTCTCACCCAAACAAATTGACCCATCCTTATAATGGCATTATAATCCAGAAATGCTTCTTCCAGCGAATGCGAGAATATCCCCCTCGGATTTGGTCCATAATGCATCAGGTCTCTAGATACAAACGTAGTCGTTGTCAGAAGAGGTTTTGTTGATGGTTTTAATATTGTTGCAGAACCCACTCCATGAGTCCCGTTTAGCAGGCTGAGGCTTTTCTTATAATCTCTCAGCGAGTTCTTATAGTTCTCCCAGTGCTCTGGGTTAAAAAGCCTTCTTGATTTTTTTCGTAGCCTATCTAGTTCCTGTTTCTACCAGGGGAGTTTTTTCTTTCCCCTTCTGAATCGCTTTGGACACGCTTTCCCATATGCCGCAACCACTACTTTTGTAAAATCATCCATCGCAGTCTCAACTCTGTTAAACCCGTACTTGGCCGGGGTTCTTTTTCATCAAGTCTAAGAAAATATCTGCCAGGGCGTTCTTCACTAGTCTCCAATAAGGCGTGATGCCGAAATCTGGATCTGAGCGATCAACTACTGCCATCTCTAAACTTTCCTTGAGTACCTCTCTGTACCTCGTTTGTACAATGTGTAGTTTTGTGCTTCTTCGCCTCAGATTCTACCACTTCCGTGGATCTCTGTCTTTTGACAGGTTCTCCTGCCATATATTTTCTGTCTAGCTCAGCTAGTCTATCAGTGACCAAAGTGAACGATTGCCTTTCTCGCGGAGTTCAGTGGTCCTCCGGGATTTTTGCAACCCTTTTAAGAACTCGTTCCCTGTAGCGTAACTTCGATTCGATCATGTATTTGGTCGCTGTACCATCTTTCTCACTATTTTGGCCACTCTTGCTGGATGAAGATTCTGCTTTAGTAACCTCATTAGTGGTCAGGCCGTCACTTTTGCCTAGCGATTTTGGAATATTTAATGAAGTGACAGATTGGCCTACGATTCTAGGATCAACCAAAGCTGTCTTTTTCCATGTTTGGTCCCAAGATTTGCGTAGAAATGATGGTCCGCCTGTGCATAAATCCTTCTTACTCAGGTAAGGTTACTTAATGCTGGAGGTCGCCAGGTATCGTGGATACTCCGTTCGAGATTGAGCTATTTTTAATAGGCCCCCAATAGGTCCCCCTCTATCCAATGGGGGAGTCTATTCCAATGTGGTCCAATTTCCAGTAGTGGAAGCAGGGTAGCGTGGGTAGTGACCACTCCTTATTTCATGACCATCCTTTCGGGGAACAGTCATTACCAGCCGGCACATACGTGTCGAAAAATTCAAGAGATTAGATTTATTGTTGAAAGTCTTGAAAAGTAAACAAAACAGTATTAATTGAAAATAAGTTGTAGCATTAAATCATAGTCAATTTAATTTAAAGATGTTCTCCTCACTGCAGTGATGAAGAATGTAAAACTTATAAATTTATGGCAGAATCTTTAAATCGGCCCAAACTTCGTAACAAATGTTTTGAAACAGAAAAATATCGTTGTAGATAATGAATACGTATAAAAATTTCAACAGTTACACACATATAACCGAAATGTAACTCTAGCCAAACGAGACCATTTTGCTTTGGCTAACAAAACCTTGTGTGAGTCAGACGGAGAGAAAAAGTTGTAAAACATTCTTAAGATCAATGAAACTTAAAACAATTTGTTTTCGTCAAATAAAAGGATAAAAAACAATCTGCTATTTGTATATTGATTGAAGAAAGTCATGCTATCATTTGCCGACGACAAAATGCCCTTAATATGGAAATTTTAGCAAGATACTGATCCGAATTACTCATCAAAGTTGGTAGGTGCACGGTTTCGGCAACCGAATATAAATGTTATTGAATTGTCAATTCAGTGTTCCAAATTGAACCCAATAGAGAACCCATGAAGTAAACTAAAAAGACAAGTTTCTAAGCTTTCTTACGGAATATAGAGTAATTATGAAAAATAAAGCAACACGGGAGTTACTTATATAATCACAAATGCTCAACCAACCCCCGTACACATAAATTCAATAATTGCTAATTATATTTAATAAACTTAAAAACAAAATCAAAGTCAGTAACAGTTTTAAAAAATAAGGAAATGTTTATGCAATTGCAAAATTTTACTTCTCTTTATTTTCTGAAATTTGATTTCTTTTTCTGTTATTTCATAAGCACTTAAAGCTAATGACATTTAAATTTATATTTTATTTTGCTATACATAGTAAAATACAATTTGGTTGAAATTCTTAACCTTTAATAAATATTGACCAATTCATATTTTGTACTGTTGTAAAACCACTTCAAGTCATCGATTTTTATTTCCATGACCCAATAATTAAAATTTCCACAATGAGATAAAATAAAATATCAAGGTGAATGCTTTTCGTAATATAAAATCTTCCAGCCCTCGAAGATTAGAAGCTGTCCTTAAAAATAATGGCAATTGTACAGGGGCCTGATACTCGCATTCCTATACTACGATCGAATACTTACTCGAACATTCTTAGTTTAGGGATTCTCTCGTTCGTTATCGAGTAAAATGTTTGAAATTTCTAATGATGACATTCGATAGCAAATGATCATTCGAATGCAGTCTTACGAGTACTTACTTGTGAGCACGAAAGCTTTCTAAATAACATTTTCTCATACAAAGGAGTAAAAAACAAAATGTAAAGTGAATAAACTAATCAAAATTTAATAATTACTGAAATAATTGCAGTATTTGTAGGTAAAAACTATCAAATAATAATTTAATATACTCGTACATTTTATAAAAAGGGAAATTTTTTTTAAACTTCATGGCCAATTCCCATGGTAGAAAAGTGTCTTAATTTGGATAATAAATATAAATATATGTGTATTAATGCATATATGGCTATGAAGTCATACATGTGTATGTATGTACATACATGTGTATGTATGTACATACATGTGTATGTATATAATATGTTCAGGTACCATGTTTTTAATTAATCTGTCTGTTTTCTTTTCGATAATCTGCATAAAATACATACATATTTATGTATATCGTGCATTTTACTATATATTAACATTTTATAATATATTATTTCTTTGCTTATTTTAATTTTTTGTTTACATTTTCTTGCACAGTGCCGCTGTGGTATGGTAAGATACCCGCTACCTACCATCTAAAAAAAGAAACGTTTTTCAACAGCGGTATCACATAACAATAGTTATGAGTATTATTACATTTGAAAATCTCTCATGCATTTGCCGTTCGGGTCCGGCGTTAAACTGTAGGTCTAAAAATAGAATCGGGTGCAGCTCATTGACTGAGGGAAGTCCCCATGTTCCTTCATGGAATGTTTTGTGAATTAATTACACTGCATTTAAATTTTTTTTAATTATTTCATGTTTGACGAAGGATGCGTCCTCAAAATACAAATTTCAAACTAAAAAAAAAAAAAATTACAAAATTTAGCGACCTTAGTTTTTATTCTACCAATATTGAGCTGTTACAAAATATGAACACCATCAATTTAATAATTTTTTTTTACGTTTAGACGCATCAGTGGCTGGAAAAAATAAGTTATCAAGACCAATGTTTCAGTAGCGGCGCACAGTAAATTTTATTTAAGTGTTAAAATTTTTTTTCTTAATATGTGCCACATACATACTACCTAGTTTTATACTAAATTATATTTCATAACAAAAACAAATCTTATTTCAGTTTTGAAAAATAAACAAAACTATACCATTCAAATTCATGTTGAAAAAGTAAGTTGTCAATAAATTAATATCCGCAATAGCCAAAGGTTTGAGTGACCTCTTCGCCCAGTCTGTGTTTTACGGAGTCCACGAACTTAAAACACTTATCCCGCAAAAAATTATCGAGTGTCAAAGTATACAATCTTTCATATCTTCTAGTTTTTGAGCCCTTTCTTTAAGAATACGGATTTTTAAACTTCATAAGCATTTTTTATGGTAGGCAGATCTGTGCTCTGCGGTGTCAACTTTAGAACATTTATACATTTCTGTACAAGTTGAAATTTTCCCTTATTAGTCGTCTACATTCTGCTATTGCAGTCTCCTCTATAATTTTTAGGGAGACAGCTGCAATTACTCTCCCTTCCAAAAGAACTATACTACTTTTACCACTCACCGATAAACATCCCCAAAATCTGACACTTTCTAACGACTTAAAGGTGGGTAAAGTACACTTGCATGTAAGCTGTTTGCTAGGGTTACGACATACAAACGTCATACCGCAAGAATGTTTAAGTCTAATCATAGAATCACCTGTCCCAAGAACCCTATGCCAAAAATTTGGAGTCTTTAATATGTGTTCCTTATAAAATATTTTTTCTGTTTGTTTGTCTTACTTATATAAGCAATTTTACCAGTAACCTGACTTTGCTTATAGATTTGACACAATCGAAAACGTATTGTACAGATCTAAGGTATCTTTTTGCCCTCATTGCTCAAAACTTTGGCGCTGATTCGAATGGGTCAATATTGAAAATTAGTAAAATTTGCATATTAATTTTTTCAGATGGTATTTTATGGAGACAGGTCCAATTTTCTGCAACCTCGGTGTTCTTTAGTGTACTTTGGTATTACCTTCGAGATTACCGTTTGATTTTTATACAAGTTTATTACTATATATCTCTGCGTATTACCGTTTTTATAAAAAACTAACTAATTTTTCTTATAAATAAATATTTGAATTTCATTGTATCTATCCATAAAATAATTCTTACTTGATTTAAGTTTTTCATATAATAACAGATTGAAACATTAGCTGACAACTTATTTTTGCAACATTTGTTTCTTGACGCTCACTTCATACCGGTACACCAGGTATTTAGGTTGTATGGCAGGTGCCATGCCCACTTGTCCAATTCCGCCAACTTTTTGACTGATGATGTGTATTGACTATGAACTTATTTGGACTAAATTTGGAGAATCTTATTGTTACCATTTTGAAGATATCGCTAAATAAATATATATTTTGTATGGGCTTGGATTTTTGAAATTCATATAGCCTGTAGTTACTCCCAGACATTCAGAGAGATATCCGAAAAACATAAAGAAAATCGGTTCAGCCGTTGGGCTGTCTATAAGGCCTAACAAACATACATACGTATGACCAAGAAAAATGGTGTAAAAACATTTTTCTTAGTAGAAAATTTAATGAATCACAACCATGCAAAAAATTTCCAAAAAAAAAAAAAAATAGTCTGGCATTGTTGTTTTAAAAAAAGGAAAGTGGAATTTAATTGATGAAAACTCGTCTCAGAAAAATAGTATGATTTTTGCTTTTAAGTGCGAATTTAACTTGGACAAAATAATAGGTGTGTAAATTTGTGATGGGTCGTGACCATCATTGCAGTAATGAAGAAAGACGCCTTGCTCTTGGACTTCGCGAGACAGGTAAAACCTACAAATAGGTCTGAGAATTTTGTAGTCAAAAAGTTGTCCTCAAAAACAATGGCAATTATACAGAATATCAATAATATCACATACTATTTATAAAATATAATTTTTGAGTTCAAATTTTTAATTAAATTTTAAGTTGTTTTGTATGCATATATTTTATGTCCGCATCAAAAGCTGTCACTTTATTTGAAGTCACTTATTTTAAGTTTAGTTAACTATTATTTTTCCTCCCATTTAACTTTTAATAATAGACAAAAACATGTGTAAATTAAACTCATAATATACATACAGTTAGTGTCATTAATATTCGGTTTTATTAAAGAGATATGTTTAACTAATTCGTCTTAAGCTAAATGTATATCTTTTTCAACATTTTTTTCTTTTCATTAATAGTTTATTTAGCCACTTGAAAGTTCACATTTGTATTTAGAAAAAAAGAATAACAATATAACAAAAAAAAAAAAAAAAAATAACTAAGTTAATTCAGGTAGCATAAAATATTGCGCGTCAATAATATTCGGTTTTCTTTGAAAAGTAATAAATAATACATTAGAAAAATGGTTTTATATAAAATTCAGTATTTTGTTGGATAACCCTTTTGTTTTATAACTTCACTTAGACGGTTTGACATGTTTTTTACTATTTTAGCTGTATAAGCTACTGGAATACGATCCCATTCTTTTTGAAGCCGCAATTTCAAGTCTTCAATGGATGTTATTTTGTAGTTGCAGATTCGCCGGTCCAGCTCATCCCATAAATTCTCAATCGGATTGAGGTCTGGGGATTGTGCAGGTGGATGGAGAACTTTAAGGCAGTTATAGAGCAACCATTCTTGAATTAAACGCGACTTGTGGTTTGGGTCGTTATCTTGGTAGAATTTAAAAGAATCTAAAACGCCCAGCTTATTTGCACTTTCTTTCAAATTTTGACGGAGGATATTCAAATATGATTCCTTATTCATAATTCCACTGATAAAAACTAATTTTCCCGTCCCTTTAGCTCCCATACAACCCCACACCATAACATGTCCATTTCCATGTTTTACGGTTGGTTTTAAATTTTGTGGTTGTAGCTCCTCATTTGGCTTCCGCCACACCGTTACACGCCCATCGGGTCCAAATACGTTATACTTGTTCTCGTCCGCAAATATAACGTCATCCCACCAAGTTTCAGGCTTCTTAATGTACTCCCTGGCAAAACTCAAACGAGCTTTTCGGTTGCGTAAATTTTTTCCTTATGGTTCTTCGTATAGTAGATGCAGATATTTTCTTTTTAAACTCATTGAGCACCTCTGTGACTAATTTGGTAGCACTTAAGCGTAGGTTAGATTTTATTTTGCGCACAATTAAACTTCCTTCCCGCTCGGTCAATTTTTTTGGCTGACCTGTCTGCTTAATGAAGTGTATTCTTCCTTCATTTTTGTGCCTTCTGACAATGTCCCCAACTATATTTAGTTTCATATTCAGAATTTCAGCAATCTCTTTGTACTTTTTACCTTTTTCATAATGGAAAATAACAAGTTTTCACTGTTCTAAAGGAGTATTTTTTCCTTTGTGCCCCATTTGTATAATTTGCAGTGAAGTAGAATTTTGGACAGACAAGAAAAGAGGTGTTATGCACTTTTATTAAAACGTATCTCTATATTGCTGGAAAAGTAGCTGAATAACATGTTTTTTTTAAACAGGGTTAACAAGCTTTGATCGATTTATCACGGTTGCAGGGTTACCATAGAGGCATTTTTTCCATATATTTGAATACTCATACTGACAACATTTATTTAAGTTTTTGCTATTCTTCTGATTACCTATCCATTTCGCTAATGCCAGGGTGTTATTATCGATAAACTTAAAAACCGAATATTAATGACACTAACTGTATATAAAAATTGTTTGCTATTTAGTTCACACCTATCTTTTGACGTACATACATACATAATATAAACATACATTAATTCTTATATATAAGATTCCATTATTTATTTTTACATTTATAAATGGAAGATTTTCATTAACCCTGAAAAAATTCAAGCTTTATTTTACGAGAAGACGTAGATCATGCTTCACACCACATGAACCATATCATACCATGGAGCAACAACATAAAGTGTTTGGGCTTAATGTTGGATACAAAACTAAACTTTAATAATCACATACCGTACATAGTGGATAAAATCAACAAAAGAATCAGAATATGTACCCAATTATTAACAGAACGTCTGAACATAACTTAGATAATAAAAAACTTATAGTTAAATCCATATTTTATCCACTAATATTTTACTGTACTCCAGTTTGAGCCAGTTGCTCAAAATAACACATTCAGAAACTACAAGTAGTACAGTACAAACTTCTTAAAATGATCTTCAAGCTTCTTTGGCGCAATAATAATAATATAATTATAAACATTTTTATAAGTATAAAAAGCTAAAACTATTAATAATTAACCAAAATATTATATTAGATTGTGTGTGGTACCAATTAAATGATTTTCGTATTTTTTTACACAATCACAAAAAATGTAAACATTCTGTACTGACATCAATGTTTAATTAATATTTTTGGTTTTGTTTGTTTGGTGCAAGGTACATTTAAGAATGTCTAACGTTTTTTTATTTTACAACTAATCCTGTATTTACGCCATATTTTGCGCGATATCGTTTAAGATTTATCTATAGTGTAAAAAAAGGATTAGGTTTTTTTTAAATATAATTTATAATTTATATTAATTTTTTTTACATTAAAAAATCACAAAAAAGCAACAAATATATGTTGCGGGATAACTCCCTCTTGCAGAGTGACACTTTTTACTTTCAGCATATGAGCCTCCCTAATGAAGGCAGTTATAAAACTGTTCACTGAAGTGAAAACCCCTTCCACGTCAACGAAGGCTGCCAGTGAGCTTATTCACCAAAGCCTTCTTAACGTAGTCCATCAACGGACCTAGTGCGCTTTCGGTGGAAACACTACTCTCGTAAACGCGAATAACACTGTTAGAAAAAAAAGGAACAAATTTTAAACATATATCGCCGTTTGAATCCTTTCCAAGGTTTAGATGAAGTACAGACTTATGGGACTGAGGTCCTTCGCGGTGGAGATTTTAGTATTTGGTTCTTCAAATTTCAAGCCGTTGTATTATTTTTTTCTGTATATTATTGCTTTTCAGTTTATATTGTGAAATTAAGTATTGCAAGCGTGTGTAGCAAATAAAAACTACGTTTTTAAGTATAGTATATACCCAATTCTGTTTTTACACGGTTTTGTAGTATCACGGTCTAGAAAAAGAAATTTAATTCTGTTTTTAATTGATTTTTTTGAAATAACACGGTCATATAAAAAATTTGATTCTGGTTTTACACGATTTTTTTGAAATAACATGGTGAAGAAAAAACCTGATTCCTTTATTACATGATTTTGTTTAATTTAACACGATTTAAGTAAGTTGTTTGATAGAAATTAAAATATTTTTTTTTTTTTTTTATTAACTGTAATGTTATTTTGTTTTCTTCACCATGAAGAATTCTAAAAATTTGTTTATGAATTTTTGATGATTTTTAATTCGTTTTAAGAATTGACTAAAGTACCTTTTGTTCAGTAATTTCGTTGTTTGTTTTGTACGAGTTTTCAGCTACTGAATTTTATGTTTATGTTACTTTGGGATTTATGAGATTTTTATGAAATAAACTGTGCATAAATGCATGTACAATTTTAATTTGGCGTTTTTAAAAACTCATAAATATATATTTTTTTAAATTAATCATTTTGTTTTAATTTTTTTTATGAAGAGTTAAAGCATATGGAACCAATCCTGTTCTCTTCAACATATTGCATATAAATAATAAATATATATATATACATATATATGTATATATATATATATATATATATATATATATATATATATATATATATATATAAATATATAAAATAACATATTGCATATAAATAATAAATATATATATATATACATATATATGTGTATATATATATATATATATATATATATATATATATATATATATATATATGTATATATATATATATTTATTATTTATATGCAATATGTTATTTATATGCAATATATATATATATATATATATATATATATATATATATATATATATATATATATATATATATATATTTGTACTTGCTATACGCCGTATCTTGTTACGATAGATACGTTCTACAAAGGAGTGTAAAAAACCTTGTAAAAAACATGCAATATGTTCAAGAGAACAGGATTGGTTCCATATGCTTTAACTCTTCATAAAAAAAAATTAAAACAAAATGATTAATTTAAAATATATATATATATATATATATATATATATATATATATATATATATAAATATATATATATATGTTGAAGAAAACAGGATTGGTTCCATATGCTTTAACTCTTCATAAAAAAAATATATATATATATATATGTATATATATATATATATATATATATATATATATATATATATATATATATATAATATATATAATATATATATATATATATATATATATATATATATATATTATTGCTATATAGTAGTAATATGTTACACCCATTTGCAAACGCTACGATGCAAGACCATATACACAAGATCGTGAATTCAACTATTATAACATATTTTATTACTTACTAAATCTCTAAATATTACCACAGGGTGTTGATGATTTTTATAGGTATTAATGGAATAAATTTGTGTGTATATTTTATATATTTATGTAGGAAAAGGAATTTATTCTAATGCTGATGAAGCCCTTATTACGATAGATGTTAACATTATAGAATTATCGGACGATGCAGAGCCAATACAGATAGCAAACATAACATTTAATAATTTAGACGTTATCGGTATGTGCAAAAATTTACTAAAAAAATAACCGAGAGACAAAATAAGAGAATCTATTTATAATTGCAGCTAATCAGGAAACAATTGTGGAACTTCTGGGATTTGGAAAACGAATAATGGATAACTATAAAATGTTTCGAAATAGCCTTAAGAGAACAGAAAACAAAACAAATAAATATTTTGGAAATAATGATCAAATGGGAATTACAAAATTTAAGACCGAGTTAAGTTTTGATTTTCATCGTTTAAATATATTGGTACCGAGAAGTATCAGAGTTGAGAATGGAAGTGCAGGCCGTAAAGTTGGAACCCTAACAATGAGTGAAGCTAAAATACATGCATCTCTGGGAATTGAAAATGATATATGTGTTGCAGGTGCATTAGGTGGTATTCAAATTATTGATATTACACCAGAAGGATTTAGTCATCAACGCATATTTTCTGTTGGTAAGGATCCTTTAACGGATCCTCCTGATCTATTTAAGAAAGATTTGATGTACTCAGCTGCAAATGAAATGTACATGATGGATATAGACGATACAGAATTTCAATATACAAATGCGTTAAGTTTCAAAATAAGTAAAGTCAAGAACTCATCAGTAATTGTAAAAGTGCGAATGGCATCAGTTTGGTATACTCATTGTCCTAGATTTATCGAAGAAATATATTTGTGTGTTAAGGAATTTAAGCATTATTTGAAGTAAGTACTCAATCATATATTTTATTTGAATTTTTTGTTTTATAAATAATTATGAAGTAACTTTTTTAAGAGAGTAACAGTAGTAATTAGTTCAGTAAGGCAGGCGATGTTTTGCGTTTTATACTTTTTTTTTCAAATTATCCAGGTTAAGAATAATACTTAAGAAGGTGCTCAGGGCTTAAATTATAAAATTTTTAAACCAAAATATAAAATATATTTTTTCATTTTCATATATATATATATATATATATATATATATATATATATATATATATATATATATATATATATATATATATATATATATATATATATATATATATATATATATATATATATATATATATATATATATATATATATATATACCAAGCGAAATTGAATTTCGAAATTGAAATTCGTTTGGTCACGTAGATCAAGTTTTAGCCTGCGGTCAAGATATATGCTCAAATATTCATATATATATATATATATATATATATATATATATATATATATATATATATATATATATATATATATATATATATATCTATATATATATATATATATATATAGATCTAAGTTTTAGCCTGCGGTCAAGTTATATGCTCAAATATTCAATCTCAGAGCTCTGCAAAATTATGTGGCTCATTATTCGAACAGGAGAGTATGTGAATGTTACGTGTATACACTTTTGTACCTTTTGTTAACCTTGTTCGACCGGAATTATTTTGATTATCAGTTTGAACTTACGTTTTTATTTAAGACAGAAAATATATTATATGTATACAAACTATAAATCAATCATTGTAATCGATTACTATCGTTTCAAATTCTAAAACTCCTCCTCAATGTCATCACTTGATCGAAAGTAATCTAATTAATACCTAAAAATTTAAAAAAAGTCGTACTTCAATTTTGACAAATTTTTTTTCAGCTATCATCTGGTCAGTAGGAATATATTTCAATTCAATCACATTACTAGAAACCAATTCCATGACAAGATAATATCTATGTGGGAGATTACTCCCGATTTATTAAAATTAGGTTCTCCGCCAGTTGCTGTGAACTCAAGTTGTTCCCATATATTACAATAGGATGTACTAATCGAGAATACCAATTTCACCAACGCATCTCATCACCAGGAGGACTCCATTCACCTTGACTGACTCAACCAGATCTGCCACTCCAGCTCCTGTCGGAGCTTAACTGTCGTCAGGTCGCCAATGCTGAACGAATTCAAAAGGGTTAAATGAAAGTCATTCCTAGCTAGAATACAAGTCCTCGCCTTATCCAATGTGCATTGCACATACAGCTTGTGGACCGTGACTTTTAATCCCCGAATCTTATTATTGACAATCCAAGTTTATTTCTTGGATGAGAGCCACGTCTACCTTCTCGCGGCCAAGACGCAAAGAGAGGTAGGTTTATCTGCACCACCAGCAGTTTTCTGGGCCTTATCACCTTTAAAGTACATAAACCTGACACTGCCCAAACTGAAATTTAATTTACTTTTGGCTTTATCAATTAACTCCAGTGGTGCTTTATCAATAACGAACCTGAAGTCCATACCCCCATTACCCTATCAAACCAAAGACTGGTTTGTGTCCGGATCTACCCTCTTGACGTTCACGCTACGCGGAACACTCGTGGTGCTCGTCATTGGAACGGCTTTCCCACTACTGCAAGGCTTGGTTTCCGGCTTGGAGGTAGCTTGAGCCGAACCTTTGAGCACCACCAAGTCCTTAATAATCTTGCTCTTCATCTTACTCACTTTACTCTCAACTTTACTATCCACAGCCTTGGCACTTGTGGGGTGGACCGGGGTAACCTTCACCTCCTCGGAAGAAGGTGAAATCATGGCTGCTTCCTTCGCCACCACAAATTTAACCGGAATGGATGCCCCAGGTGGTAAGACGTCCCACTCCTGGCATTCTCTTTCTTGGTTCGACACTGACAACCCGACAGGTCGTTCTGCCAAAACAAAGAGCTCTAAAACACCATCGCTCGAGGCCTGCACTCGCGTCCGATGCCGAAGCTTGAGTTTAGATGACTGTGTCATCCAGCACGTAGGTGGTGCTCAAGGATAGGTCATTAAGCCCGTGCTGGCTGCTTTAGCCCACCTTCCAGGCACCAACAAATCTTCCTCTAGCTCCTTCTAAAGCTGAGCCTACTGTTTAGTAAGACTCAGATTCAGAAGAGTCAATACGTTTTCCTCATCCATAGCCAGTTCGTCATCTATACTATGATTATTTTTGTTATTTTTGTTGCCTTCGGAATTGTTATTCATTTTGAACCTACGAGTAAGCCATAAGCGAATGGATCATCCACGCAGTGACGGCGTACGTGTACTAAACAAAAACTTGCAACGGGTGCGTACCCTAGCACCGGAGGAAAGCTGTTAGCGACCCGTTGTCGTTATCCACTTAACTGGCCATACAGGTCATCGGCACAGCTAACCTCCACCTTGACCTTAAAAGTGTTGGATTGCCATTAGTATGCCAGCCTGCAATTAATACAACCGCCTCATTCTGGCCCGATTGAACCTACTGGTAGAAGCATTGACTGAAGGAACTACAACTGACACTTAAGTTACCACATCACGTCAAGATGTCCAACCAAGTGGTGGTCATTTTAAATAAACATAGATAATTTTTGCACCGATTAATACCAAACTTCAAAAACCTCACTAAGCCCCGAGTTCCACTCGTGACCCGATTGCTTCAGTCCGTAAAGTAACTTCTTCAACTTCAAAACGTAATCTGGATGCTTTTTATCGACGAAATTTTGCGGTTGCTTCATATAGACTTCTTTGGAAAAATCACCATTCAAGTATGCCGTACATACGTCCGTCTGATGCAAATACATTGTCTTTTCAACTGCGAGACCGAGTTTCATATTTGATAACTGGTGAGAATATTTCAGTGTAATCCACGCCAAATTGTTGACTACAGCCCTAATCGTGATTTACATCTTTCGATTTTACCATTCTTATTATGTTTATATTCTTATTTCGTTTTTCGGCAAATACCTATTTCGTACCAATAGCTTTTTTTCCTTTTGAAAGTTTGACTAATGACCAAGTATTTTTTGCAATAACTGCATTATATTTACTTTGCATTGATTTCTTCCATTCCGATGAAAAACTACTGTTTTCCGCCTCTTTCAAGGTTTGTGGTATTTTTAAAACAAAATCACTATTCATAGAATTCAAAACATTTCGCAACTTTTTGGGACTGCCAGGCTTGGCCGTGCGTACTATTCTGTGTCTACCTAGGTTAGATTTAACTACATTTTCCTCTTCTTTAGACTTGGGCTTTTGCATCGCCATTGAAAACTTTTCACTATTTGGGTTGTCATCAAAACCAAAATACTCATCTTCGCTTGATTTCAATTCTAAAGACTTTGGATTTGCATTACCCTTACTAGCTTTGTTTACATCACTATTCAGCAATATATCAGTCACATCAATAATTTCGCCATCATATACCTTTTTGCTCCACAGACATTACATCACCTTTTTCTACAACTATGCGTTTTTTAGTATCGTATAAATAATAAGCATTTGATAACGAGTAGCCTCCATTTTGTACTTGACTCCCATCTGTTGGAACTTTTGACGTGCTGTCTTGTTTAAAGCTACTGCAACTGAGCTAAAAACTCGCAAATTTTAAACTGATGGTTTCTTACCAGTGAATACTTCATAAGGTGTAGTCTCTCTAATAATCTTTGTAGGTGAACGGTTTCTAATATAAACTGGCTACTGCTTCAGCTCACAACGCTTCACCAAAGCCGGACTGAAGTAACATAGCCAGTTATATCTCTATAATTGTTCGGTTTGCACGTTCGTCCACGCCGTTTTGTTGAGGTGCTGTCAAGGACCACGTATACATATGCATATATTAACCCTTAAACCCTAACCTTAGTCGATTCGACTATCATCACTTTATTTTCATATGCAGCTTTTTACTTAATTGCGGGATCAACTTGAACTTTTCTGTATTCTTTGTCGTCAGTGTTCTCTTTTTGTGAGCATTATTATTTCTTCAATAGGTATTGAGTTTTTTTTAGTTATAAAGCTCGTGTTAGTCTATTCGACTAATGGTTAGTGTCTATGTAACTTTTAATTTCATATTTTGTTATATTTTTAATGAATACGAATTTTCTTGGAAAACGAAATTAGTTTAAAAAAAAAAATTACTTATCTGTTAAGTTTAAGCAAATAAAAGTAAAATTTGCGGTTTTTGTTACTATTAAAAGCATAAAACGATTAACTTAATATACGCGAAATGTGGTAAAAGCGTATGGAGAACACATGAAAGAAGCGTGAAACAAATGCTATTAAAAAATGAATATATATATTTTTATATTATTTAGCTATAATTAAGTTTATTTTCTTCTTATGGCAAAAAGGCGGAATATGAATGACACTCCCACAAGCAACTTGGTGATAATCTCCAAGTGGGATCATGCGAATAGTGATACATAGACGCGGTGGTATGGTGTCCTCTGCGGCTATGGATAATGAAGATATTAAGGAATTAAATGGTCTTGCTGAACCGGGCATGAAAATTATTTGTGATGTTTTTTGGGACAATCACATTTTTCAAGTATCAAAGGAAGCATTTAAATGTTTTTTTTGAAAAGGTGTAGGAAATATTTCACTCCATCTAGCCTCCATAACATTTACAAGACCTACATCCGATCTAAAACGGAATAAAACTTTTATGTATGGGCCGGCTTCAAAGAGGCTTCTCGACCGCGTATAGGAAATGGCAAAGGTGCTGATTCATGACGGTCAACTCAATCGATTCCTTAGAACATCGAGGCAAAGGAGCATGTGTTTTATTGTATATGTATTGTAACGGAACGTGTTCTGAAGCAATAAAGGAATTGATTCGTAATAATCCTATTTTTTCACGCTGTACTCGTTTTTCACGTAGAGCACACCTCTTTGTTGATTGTGCAATAAATCGCACAAAGCATTATAGAGTTCGTTCTTCGGCCACACTTATTGCGCTGCATAAGAGCTACCCTTAAGTTAAAAATAAAAATTTTTCACTTTTTTCGACAAACAAATTTTTGTGAATGATTTTCTTTATTAATTTTAGTAATATTTCATATTATTCATTCAAAATCTAGCGAAGTTTTTTTTTTTTTCTTTCTTGAAAGAAAACGAATTCACAACAAATTGTTTCGGAGTTTAAAAATGTAAACATTCGAAAATTTTTTCGACATATTTTATGATACCAAGTGTTCACAACTATGGAAATTTTAATGTGAATTTTTTGTACGATAAGACTGATTGTCTTTTATTTCTGCGCTATTCATTTTAAATATTTCTACATACCTGTTTTCACACAACCTAAATAAAATTAACCTATATTAGAATTCTCTCAGTTGCTATACAGTTTACGCCCGCCAAAAAAATTTGTTCATTGTGTTGATTCATGTTGACAAAAAAACATCTTATCACATGTATGCACAGTCTCACCACTATCTAAACACCACACTGACTCTGCCATATACGTCTGCTGCTGCAAATAAAGGCTCGACTATAATATACTTAAACTACTGTCAAAAACTCAACGAAAAGTCTGTCAAATACTCAATCAACTTTTTGGTGGCTTTAATGTACTTTTTGAATAGTTGTGTTAGTGAGAACATGTCAATTGCTATTTGAGACTTGAATTGAATGGTTAATTAGCATTATTCGTAATCTGGATGAATTTATTTTTTATTCAAAATTTTAAAATTTTAATAAAAATTTTATTGTAGTTTAATAAAAATTTTAATATTAAAATATACAATTTTGAAAATATAAAAAATATAAAAATTTTAAATTTAAAACGTAAGCAAATGAAACAACGAATCTCGATGAAAAGTTTGTTAAGTACATTATAGTTATACACATTTGATTATGTGTATTCGCACAGTCGTTTGAGCTAGCTGATGCATATTATAGTTGGGCCTTAAAGTATTCTACTGTTCGGCTTCGGTTTGGTTGTATTAGTGTAACAGTCTGCTGTCATAGTGCCCACGCTTATCACACTTAAAGTATTTAAAAAAGTGTTTGCCTTTTCTGTTATTCTTTTTACAATGTTCTCCATTGTATTATGTTGTTGTTGTGCGTGCGTTCTAACCACTACACCACTCCACCACCAAGCGTTAATGTGGCTAACGCCTTTTCATCAAGTTGGTTCTTCGGTTTTAGCAGCCTCAGTTCTTTTCAGCTTCTCATATACGACATTCCACAATGAGCATTGCATTAAAATGCTCCTCATTTGTATATACCACTTGTAGATTTCTTTATCCACTTTGTCTAACTGGTACAGGAAATTCATTTCTGTTTTATACACTTCACGTTGGGGCAGCCCGAACAAATTTTCGGAATGAAGTCCATTTAAAAAAAATTAGAATTGAGGAAAAAATTGTATGGGGTTTAATAGTTTAGACTTTTCTTAGTTGAACTTCATTTAAATTTTTTTTAATTATGTCGTGTTTGACGAAGGGCGCGAACTTAAAGTACAAACTTCAAACTGAAAAAAAATATATAAAATTTACTTTTAATTCCACTAACTTTTAACGGTTATAAAATAGGAATGCCATTAATTCAATAAAATTCAAATTTTTTTACACTTAGATACATATGCGATTCGTTACACTAAAATTAATTTAAACTACATGCATTCAGCTAACATGACGATTATAGAACCAATTTTTAAAAATCGATTTTTTTTCTTATTGGAGAAATTAAAATTTTATATTTTACCCGCAAGGGTTCGCAAGCGTATTTTTGTATGGGTTATTTAGTCCAAGGTGTCTAGTTTTCAGCTATAGTAATTTTGTTCTGTCTAACGCTGCCTATTAGAACACTTTTTTTGAAATTTCAGACCAGCTTTATTAGAATTATTTTTGTTTTATTTTATACAAGTAAATAACACGATACGACAAATAAACACCTGGGATGTGAAGATATTTTTCTTATACTTTCTGATGTTCGTTAGCGCCGAGTACAACAAGAATGCGTTTGAAGTTTTTGTTACACCTCCAACATCTTATGATACGGTTTCTCCTATCTTCATGAAGTTAAGAGCTTATAACTTATTTGAGCATCATCCCATTTTAAGTAGCGGCTTAGAAAAAACAGAAATAGACCTTTTAGTTGATATATATTTCGTTTCCGTTCGGAGTGGTTCGAGTAGTTCGCAATCATTAATACCATAATAGCTCCATCGTTTCATATAATCACAACTTGTACTTGTCTTACTTACATCCTCAAAATCGCCTATCTTGGCTACGTTATTACGCCCATTTCCATTCACTCTTGTGACCTCGTATTAGCCTGCAATAAATTATGTTCGTTTTATTGCTTTGTATTTTCTATCTATTCTATCTATTATTAAGAAGAAACGAAACGAACACGCGCACTAAAAATTCAGAAAATTCTTAAAACCTAATGAAATAAGTGTTTAAAAATAACGAAAACATAAGAATATATTAAATAAAGCATCATTTGTTACGTGGAAATAAAATTAAGTGGAATTGTTTAAATATTATTGATTAAAAACACTTTTATTTGGCCCAGCTATGGCTGAGTGTCACAAATGTAAAAATGCAATACGTGGTGAATCAGGAATACATTGTGAAGGTGTTTGTAAAAAAGTATTTCATAGTTCCATTAAATGCTCGGGAAAAATACTGGAGGAAAGAAATTTTATGAGATTTATGTGCGATGACTGTATTCAATATATTCATGATATTGATTTATTGTTGAAGGAAATACAAGATGGCGTAAATAAAAACAAACAGAACTTAATCGAATATAAGAACGAATTTGCTTCTGCATTGAGCCATAATGAAAATGAAATAAAGCAACTGCTCGAAGCAATTGAAAGCCGATATGAAGAGAGACTTAGAAAAATAGATAAAGCACAAAAGAGCTGTGAAAAAAATGTATCAGAAATTAAAAAAGTTTATGAAATTATAAATGTTTATGAGAATAAGAACAAGAATTTGTGTAATACAATCGAAGAAAGTAATAAGAAAATGCAAAATAATATAACAAAAGCAATAAAAGAAACAAATGAAAAACAAAACAAAATGTCATTTGCTGAAATTGTAAAAAAAACAACAATGTTGCCAGAGTTAAACAAACAAGTGCCAATTATAATAAAACCCAAAGAAAAACAAAGAATTGAAAAAACAAAGGAAGACTTAAATAATAAGGTAGACCCAATTGACCTGAAAATAACTAATGTTGAAAACAGAAGTAATGATACTCTAATTATACATAGTGAGAATAATGAAGAAAGAGAGAAAATTATATCAGCCTTACAAAATGAAATGGGTGAAAAATATGTAATTAAAACACCAAGCAATAATGAAATGAGCGTTACAATAACAGATATGTCATTTAAATATTCTAATGATGAATTAATTGAAAAAATGAAAAAGCAAAATGCGGTTATAAAAAATAGTAATATAAAAATTATTAAAACATATGAAACAAAAAGGAACAACTATATCAAATACAACGCGAAAATATTAATTGATAACGAGTCGTACCCAAAATTACTGTCAATACAAAAAATTAACATTGGATGGGAAAAATGCCGAGTATTTGATGGAACTGAAGTATTGATGTGTTACAGATGTAAAGGATTTAATCATAAAGCTAGAGAATGCAGAAACCAAGAAGTGTGTTATAGATGCTATGGTAACCATAAACCGGAAGAATGTAAGGAGGAAGTTAGAGCCAAATGCATAAACTGCATACGATATAATCAAAAATTTAACCTCGGACTTGATGATAATCATAGCTATACAAACAGAGAATGTCCAGTATATCAAAATAAATTAAAAATAAAAATGAGAATGATTGGTTTTAATATATAACAATCAAAATGTATGAACGGTATATATACAAATGTTCAAGGACTATTGAATAACTTTAATAAAGTGGAAATAATAGCAGGATTAAAAGAACCTGAATTTATAATACTATCGGAAACGCATTTAACCAATGACATTGAAGAGTATGAATACCAGCTGTTTAATTATGAACATTTTGTAACGTTCTCAAATTCAACACGCACCGGTGGGGTTATAATATATTTTAAAAAAGAATGGAATGTCGAAAAACTGTGTGAAAAAGTAGCCGAATCAAAATATTGGATGTGTGCTTATAAAGTAAAAAATAAAAATACAAACTTAATAATAATGGCAGTTTATAGATCACCAAGCTATAGTGAAATGGAATTTTGCAATGCATTCGAAGAAATCACTGAATTAATTACTGAAACGAATCTTGAAATAATTATAGCAGGTGACTTCAACATAGACTGGATGAAAAATGATACATATAAAAATGGGATACAATCAATTTTGAATAATAATGGACTAAATCAAGTGATAAATGAATACACGAGAATTACGGAAAGTACAAAAACATTAATAGATTTTGTTATAACAAATAATGTGAATGTTGTCGCCAAAACCAATGCTGATAATAAAATTGCGGATCATGAAACAATAGATATAATAATAAATAATAAAGACTATAATCAATCAACGAAGAAAGTGATAGAAATATTTAAATATAATAAAGATATGTTTAATAGAGAATTAAGAAATAATTTAAATCATTGTGAAAATAACAGCGTCAACTATTTAACATATAACATCGATAAATGCATTGAAAATGCAATAAGAAAATTTACAAAAAAGAAAACTATAAATGAACAAAATAATATGAACAAATGGTTTAATAGAGACCTAAGAAAACTTAAAAAGGACAAAAACGTGAAATATTATATCGCGAGAACGTTAAACACAAGCGAAGCTTGGAATAATTACAAATTAATAAGAAACACATATGAAACAAAAATAAAAAATGAAAAGAACAAATTTATTAATAAGAGTATTAGTGAAGCCAACGACCAAAAGCAAATGTGGAGAAAAATAAAGAATTTAGTAATTAATAAGAAACAAAATGTGATACAATCTGTGATATTTAATCAATTAGAATATAAGGAAAACCATATAATAGCCAATAAATTTAATTATTATTTTGTTGAGAGTATTAAACCAATTAGAAATTCAATAGAGCAAGTGCAATATATAAACCGAATACCAGAGATAAATTCTAAATTCAAGTTTCGTGCAATCAATCTTACCGAATTGAAAAATATATGTAGAACTATTAAAAATAAACCTGACTTTAACAATGTATCAATAAAATTAATAATGGATAATTGGAACACCATAGGAAATAGTTTGTTAAATATAATTAATAAATCTTTTGAAGAAGGAGAATTCCCGGAAAGCTGGAAAATATCATTAATAACACCAGTAGAGAAAATTACTAAAACAAAACAATGTGAGGAATTTAGACCAATAAATACACTAAAGACTTGTGAGAAAATTATCGAAAAGGTAGTGAAACAACAACTTGAGAAATATTTTGAGGGAAACAATATATTTTCGAAATACCAATCTGGATTTAGGAAAAACTTTTCATGTGAAACAACGTTAAATTATGTTATAAATAAATGGAAATATGTGGAGAAGGACAAAAGAATTATGGCTGTTTTCTTAGATTTCAAAAGAGCTTTCGAAACGATTGATCGTGATATTTTATTATGGAAACTTTATAATTACGGGATACAGGAAAATGAACTAAAGTGGTTTAAATCATACCTAACTGATAGGAAACAAATGGTGAAAGTAAATAACATAAGGTCAGGACATGTAAATAATGACTATGGTGTACCTCAAGGATCAGTTTTAGGAGCATTGTTATTTATTATATACATAAATGATATGCCAGAAGTACTTCAGAAAAGTGAAATTATATTATATGCTGACGATACACTAATATTTACAGAAGGAGATACGGATCAACAATGCTATGATAATATAATACATGATATGAATAATGTTAATGAATGGTTAAAAATGAATAAATTAAAGTTAAATGAAGATAAAACGAAACTTATGCAAATAAATATGGACAATGATACAGTGTTTAAGATAAATAATCAAATAATAGAAAAAGTCAATCAAATTAAATACCTCGGTTTTATAATAGATAACAAATTAAAATTTAATGAACATATAAATTATATATGCAAGAAAATTGGTAAAAAAATTGGTTTTTTTAGACGAATACGTAATAAAGTTTCTATAATTACTGCAATTAATATCTACAACACCATGATAAAGCCACATTTTGAATTCGCCTCAACAATATCATATACTTGCTGCACCGAAACACAAATTGAGAGAATCCAAAAGTTACAAAATAAGGGAATGCGTTCGATATTAAAATGTAATATATATACTCCAATAGAGGGAATGCTTAATGCACTTAAATGGTTCACCGTAAAACAGAGATTAAAGATGAACACACTGATTTTTATACAAAAGATGAAAAATGGAACTGCCCCACAGTACTTATTTGAGCAACTAAGGCGTGTAGAGGATATTCAACCATATCACTTGAGAAATGAAGGCAATTTCAGACTACCAAGGACAACCACAACATCAATGCAGAGGTCGTTACTCCATAAAGGGTTACTCTACTACAATACGCTGCCGGATGATACGAATGCAAATAAGATATGATAAGAATGCAAATAATATGAATGAATTTAAGAGGAAAATTATATATTTCATTAAGGATATTGTAAATTGAAATCTGTTTTTTTTTTGTATTATCATAAATGTAAAATTGAAAGTATTATAAATACTACTAAATAAATAAATAATAATAATAATAAAAAATCTTCCTTCCGTTTTTTATCGAAGTGTTTTTTTATACATTCGTTGTGCTTTTTCTATTTGTTGTTTCACGTCCGGACGAATTTCGTTTCGTTGCCCATCAAAGTCAACCGTAATTTCTTCTTCCAGCTGTTGTAGTAAATTATTGTCGATTTTGAACCTCATTTGTACACCAAACATGATCTCGAACGGGGTAAATTTCGTTGAGCGGTGCACGGTGAATTGACGGCGGTCTGTACTCTGCCAACGTACTTGTACTATTTAAATGGATCGTCTGCAGACAGTTTAGCAATAATAGATAATATCGATCGGTTTACCCGCTCCACCTGGCCGTTTCCCCGAGGGTACCCGTAGTAGTCATAACAAGTCAGATACCATTCGATTGGCAGTACTCCTGAAACATGATAGAAGTGAACGCCGTGTCTATCGCTTATTAGTCGTGCTGGTTGACCGAAAATCTCTGCCCAAAACTTTAACTTATTTATCACCTCTTGTCTGTTTGTCGTCTTTGTTGGGAAAAGCAAACAAATTTTGAAAAGGCGTCCACCATGACGAATATGTACTTATATTGTTTCAACGTTGTGTCCGTTGGACCAAGATGATCGACATGAATAGTTTCAAGCGGCTTGTCACCTTTTTCAACGCAATTTGGAAAGCCTTCTTTCTTCCCAAGACTTTTGTTAAAAATTATGCAACGTATGCAATTGTTGATAAATTATTGTACTTTATTCTCAATGCGAGGGATGAAATATTTTTACTGTATGGCATGGATAGTTTTCCTTAATGCAAAGTGACCAACATCATGACAATTACGAACGACTTCTTTCTTCATAGTTTTGGGTACAACCAATAAATCATGGCCATCAACAGTTTTATAAATTACCTCATCTTTTATTTTATTTAACTTTAAAATTTCTGTTATTGCTTTTATATGTTCCTCTTTATGCTGTGCTACTTTAAATTTTGTCGTGAGCTCCGTCAAGATGTAAACTTTTAATGGGTAACGGCTTAAACAATCAACATAACGCATTCTGTCATTCTGCCGATGCTCTACGGAGAAATCAAAATCCTGAAAGTATATTGAGCTAGTTGTCGTGGAATATCTTTTTTAAAAAGCGATACAGTCCGTTACTAATTTAAATTTGTTATTTAACAAATAGTGAAGAAATTTTTTTATTGCTAGGTATGCTGCCTTCACTTCAAGTATGTAGCTGTGCTGTTTCTCATCTGCCGGTGACGTTGATTTACTCCAACAGAATACTGGGTGTCACTGATTTTCAAACTTGCAAGAGTATAGCCCCATAGCCATCTTTTGAAGCATCTGTGTGCAATTTGGTGTCTGCACTTTGCAATATATTTTAAAGACCGGTTCACAACTTAGCGTAGCTTTCAGATTCTCTATAGAAAAAATTTCAGTTTCACCGATTATAAATATTACATCTTTTCAATAAATTAGTCAACGGTCTAGTCAGCTGCGCGTAGTTTTTAATAAATTTTCGAAAATCTCCCGTGAGACCCAAACATGATTGCACAGTTTTGACATTTTCATGTGTTTCCAGCTTCGATCGAATGCCCCAAAAAATCAATCTTTAAACCATATCTTGCCGCTGTTTGTAGTACCCTTTTTAACTTCGAAATGTCTATCAACTTTCTTACTAAAAACGATTATATCGTCCATGTAGAGCTCCATAACATTTTAATTTATCAGTGGTTGAAAGATAAAATTTACATATTTAATAAGAGCGGCAGGTGAATTACAAAAACCGAATGGTGCAAAATTAAATTCAAAGGTACACTCTTTCGTTATAAAAGCTGAGGACTTTTTAGTTTTCTCTGCGATGGGCACATGAAAGAATCAGGGGAACTGGCAATCTTGCATTACCATGCTGTTTAATTTTCGGTAATCAATGCGTACTCGCTATGAACCATCCTTCTTTTTAGCTACAACAACTCTGCTAACACTATTAGCAACCAAGGTTCTCGCTATTCCATTTTTAATCCAATCTGTGACCTGCTCTTTTACGATTTATTGCTGCTGTGGTGGTAATTGACTAGGCGTTTGATGAAATGGGACAAAATGATTTGGATTATTTCTATTTCTATTAGGCTGTTGAACTCTTTTTTAATTTTATTGCAATCATTCATTATGTTTTCTATCACTTCGGTGTACTTTTCGTCTACATTAAACTCTTTTGGTGTCTTTATTATGTTGTAAACAGACAGCTGTTGATTTAATCTATACTCTCGTTTTCATTTTCTCCGTAAACTCATAATCATTATCGTTTAGCGTCATTACATATCTTTCAATAAAATCGTAGCCGAGCAAACTATCATACTGCAATTTGTCGTCTGGCACAATAAGGAAATTTTGTGTAGTTTGTATATTATCAATATCAGTTTGAGCCGTAATCATTTTTGAAATTTTAGTTGGGGTGTCTACGAAACCAAACAACACAGTGTATCACTTTTCAATAATAGTCTTTATTTTTCCATCAATTATGCTTTGTTTTAAGAGTGTTGCATCAGAGCCGGTGTCAATAAAATATTCAACGATGCTAGCTTTAATCTTTACTCTTTTAATTCATCGCTTTTCTGTCAACAAATGCACTCGTTTGTTTTGCAATTCTTTCTGTTTCTTTATATGGCACTCTTTAGAGATGTGACCATTGTTGTTGCAATAGAAACATTTAACTTTAGCTCTGCGTTCTGCTCTTCTGTGTTCTGTTGAGCCAGTTGTAGCAATGCTCCTTTTTTCTCTCTTTGTGGTCTGATGTGTTGTTGTTACTATAAATTTTCGTTCGATTATTTTGCGTTGTTAGTATTTTTTCTGCAATTTCATAATTTTCTCTCAATTCGTTAAAACTTCTAGCGCTGTTTAATGCATATCTCAATTCGTTTTTGATTTTTATTCCATCGACTATGTATTGTATTGTTGCTTTTTCTTCTACGTTGCCTAACGACGCAATATGTTTCTAACGATCATGTATTCGTGGAAAGTTGCGTTGTCTTTCTTTTTTCGTGTACTTAACCTTTTATGTATTTCGCTGCTATCTTATTCTTTTTTGAATTCTTATGTGACAATGCTTTTAAGATCATCGTAGTTGTTTCCTGCTTCAGCTTCCAAGAATAGATTTGCAATTTTTTTCCCTTCTGTTTTAATATAATCAACAAAAAAGCGTTGTGTCGGTCTTACAGACAACGAAAATAGTCAGGAGGGTTAAATCGAAACGGTTTTCATTCTCGTATAGAATATAAGAAGCCCTTTATTTAATTAAAAACAGTCAAAGAAGAATGTAGTTCAGTAGAGAGCTGTTAAATAAACCATTAGAATTCTGGGAAATGGCTATATTTTTGGATGAAAGTAAGTATTGTAGTTTTATAATAAAAAGTCGTCAATTCGTGTGGAGAAAATCCGGTACAGCACTACTTAAACTAATTTGTGCGACACGGTCATACACGGTGGTGGAGGTGTAATGGTTAGGACATCTAAAATTTTATTCTGAAAATTTTTTTATGATTAAAAAAAAATTGCTCTAATTTTTCGCAAAAAAATAGGTTCTGCTAGGTTCTGAATAACTTCTAAACTGTTGAAAATAGAAAAAATGATGTTTAGATGATTTATAGGAAATTTTGTTCCTAAACGTTTAGTTGTACTTGCATCAAAATCGATCAAGCCGTTTTCAACTTATGATGAAATATATTGACATAACTGCTATATATATATTTTGGGCGAAAAATTTGCCACGCCCATAAAAAAATTAGAGCCCGATGAAAAAACACTGAAAACGGATTTGATTTCAGCGCATCAAAATCATTATATTCCATATAGTTTTATTTAAAGGTGTTTTTTGCTGTAGATCAGTGTAATCTGCCCATGTCTTTCTTTTATTAAAATTTGCATATTTAGAGTTATTTTTTTTATTGATAATACAATATTACAAATATACACACATATGTATACATACATACATCCCAACAGACCATTTCACAAACGAAATGTAAATGCATTGTAGAATAAGTTTATCAAAAGAGATTTCCTACAACTTTTTGTAGGCCTACTATTATAAGCTTATTTAAATTAAATTCTATTATTACTCTTCTATGCTTACTGTACATTTTAGACCCTTGTTATCGCAAGGGTTCGGTTTTCATTATTGAACAATTTTTTAATAATCCTTTTACAATATTAATCACAACACTTTTCTTAGCTTAAGACTTATGTTAGTAAGCTTGTTACAAGTTAATTTTAAATCGTTTTGGTTTGTTGGGATAGACATACATACAATATTATAGTATTATATTAATTAGTATTATAAAAAAAATTAATTTGAAAACTTTAAAAGTTAGATGTATTGCCGAATGCCAAACACATCATGTAATAATTTTTTGAAAACAAAAAAGAAAAAATGTATAATTATTGTTTATTTTAATTTTTGCATTTTGATACTTACTTTTCTTAAGTCCTTTTTTCTTTGACTATCAATCCATGTCTTAAGTTGTTGTAGTGTGCAAGTTTTTAAAATTGGATTATCTTTAATTGCTTTCAAACTCTCAAAGGCTTGGTAAGCTTTTTAACTCTTTCAAATTTCCAAAAGTAGAATTCATAGCACTTCTTTCGCTACTCGACCATTTTCTTCTCTTTGTTTTGATAAAAGGGAATGCCGGGAAAAAAATGGAGATTATTACTAAAGAAAGTAAACACTTTCATCCTCTAAAATAAAACTATTCAATGCTTTACAAAATTCTGGAAAATCAACAAAAAAGAATTTCTACAACTAAAGTTATACAACAAAAACGAAAATATTTGTGTGTATTCCTCAAGCAAACATATTTTTATACATTATTATTATTATTTATAAAATATTGAAAAAAAGGCGCCGGTAACGAGACCTCTTGCGCTCGTATAAAATAAAATATATATTTACATATTTACATTTAAATTTTTATATATGGTTACCAATTTAGTTAAAAAGGTAAAAATAATAAAAAAAAAATTAAACAACATAAGTTTTTTCGTTTGTCACTAGAAATAGTATACTTATCAGAAAAATTAAGAATAATTTTATGAGATTTGGACCTGGACATCATGAATGTTGTGCAGCTGTAGACTTCTTTTGATCCTTGTAATGTTATTTGTGGTTTCACAATCGAGAATTTCCTCTAGCGATTGGTTTATCCTAGAGATTGGGCAGGTTGTCAGTAGATGGGAAATATCAAGTAAGACATTGCCATTAAAGCATCTGGGCGGATCTGTTTTCTCCAAATAGTGTTTAGAGTTGAATATTCATTTCCCTACTCTTAGGCGAGCTAACATTATACATTGAGATCTAATTAAGTTACTGTTATATTTAGGTATTCTTGAAGCTGTGTTCTGTAGGATTGCTTTAAACGGATTCGAAATGGCCTTTGGAAAGCAGGGATTTTCGGTAATATGCAGTGAATTTAATGCTTTTTTAGCACAAAAGTCGGCTTCTTCATTGCCCGGAATACAATATGTGATGGAATCCACAATATTAAATATGGTAAGCTTCATGTTCTAGCAGCAGGATGTCATCATAAATACCATTATGTTTTTTATTAATGCTCGTATTGCGCTAAGGCTATAGGTGCAAATAAGGACTTTTCCAACAACAGCCATTTCTACTGTGAAGATTCCTGTATGATCTGGCAAACAAGGCTCCTTTATAGTTTCAAATTGTGCGCTCGATAGTTGCCTAATTATGGCATAAGAAGTTTCGCCGTTTTGGAATGATCCATCTGTGTAATAAATTTGGTTTGGAGAAAAGGATGGCATCTTTTGAGAGAGCATTTTCTTAAAGCATGTTGGGTTAATATTGACTTTAACATAACATAACAGCTCTGACTATCGTCTGTACGAACCATGGAATGGCCATGGAAAAGGCCTGGCTGCGGATGGCTTTTGCGGTAAGATATTCGAATTTTTTATAATAGAGATTATATTGGCTATGGCTGATGTTGGTTTATATGTTTCACGGTTAAGAATTTCCCAGAAGGATTCATGTTAACCATCAGGTGATATAGTAATTGCTCTGGAAGCTAAATTGACTGCAGTTTTCAACAAAAGGGTATGGAAATTGAAGAAATTTGCTTCAGATCTTAATTTTTCTAACGGTGTTGTACGAAGGAGGCCTGAAGCAGTTATTGATAGAGGTATTTATTTTATCTATTTTTTTTTTTTTCTTTGATATGCAGCCATAAATAGTTATGCCATACCAAATTGTCCCAGTTGTTAATGAATGACAGATGTTAAGGGCTGTTTCTAAGTGCGGACCTTTATTTCTCGAGCATATTAGTTTCAGCAGATTGTTAATTTTACTCAGTTTATATTACACATGTTTGACATGATCGCTCCAAAGAAGGCTTCTGGTAAATAGTATGCCTAAAATTCTCATATAATTTGTAATTTCAAGACTTAAGCCTCTGATTGATATTGTGTTGTTCGTACAGTTTCTTTTCCTACAAACATTGAGGATTTCAGATTTACGAACTGGAATAACAGCACCTCTGCTCTTTCCACATTGATGTGTTTTTAAATCCAAATTATTTAAGCTAAAACGGGGAGAGTTGGGGAACTCCATTATTCAGTGAATGAGTTAATGAAAAGTAGCCGTCCACTTTAACGGTAATCCTGCGATTTTTAAGAAACGAATGCAATAGCTTAAGGATATTTTTAGGAATGCCACATTCATACAGCTCCATTATAATAAATGTTGACACAACTCGGTCGAAAGCTTTTTCTATGTCCTCCGATAGGACCAGAGTATGTTTGCCATTTTTCAAGTTTCTACGCAAAATTTCCTCAAGTTGGTAACATATGCTGTGAACTCCATGTCGTGGTATAAAGGCGTGTTGTAATTTTGATAAATTGTGTTTTGTGTACTTCCAAAATCGTTTAACTAAAACGTTTTCAAATATCTTTGATAAAACTGGCAACAAAGAAATCGGTCGATATCCTTCAATACTATTTGAGTCTTTTCCGGGTTTTGGTGCTGCAAGTTTCCAATCATGAGGGTAAATACCTGAGGATAGTATGCTATTGTAAAATTGGCAGAGCCTTAATCTTATAATGTTAAGTACATACTTTATCATTGAATAAGTTATCTTATCGCGGGCTGTAGTATAACCTTTTAAAGTTTTCATTATGTCATTTAGCTCATAAATTTAAATTTTTTGGGTAATTTATACAATTTGATGGGATGTTGATGGAAGATTGTCCTTATTAAAATCAGTTTTGGTAGCCATGACTTCTTGATCGAAAGCTGCGTCCGAGCTCAGAGATGACCAAAAAAGTGACCAAGGGGTGCTTTAGGCTGTTATTATATACATATATGTTTGGAATATTCTGAAATCGATTTGTTCTCAAGTTGTTTGTTTTACCCCACAGAACCCTTATATCCATTAATAGATTTAGGGAGTTGAGAAAATTCTCCCATGTTTTGCTTTTAGCTGCCTTACACTCTCTTTTGATTTTAGCACATAATTTCATATATTCGATTAAATTAGGGTTATTACGTATTCTTTTGAAGAGTTCCTAGGATTCCTGTCTCAGAAGTATTTCTGTCTCGGGAGTATTTCTTTTCTTAGGTGTATGACTTAACGGAATAGATTCATTAAAGGCCAGTCTGATTTGATGACCTTAAAATGAGAAACATATTTTCTATTCACAGTCACGTTGTTATTCGTAATTTAATAGGAAAGTGATCACCAACCTCTTGAAGAGGCAGAGAAGTCCAGTTCAAGCAAGGGGCAAAATCAATAGATGTCATTGTTGATACATCGACCGCAGTAAACGTATTTTTAGTGTTCAGTAAGGTGGGTGAACCATCGTTCAATATTACCAAATTCTTATCGTTTGAAAATTCCTCAAGGATTCTACCACTTGGTGAGCTTGACGACAAACCCCAAAGTATATTTCAACAGTTAAGATCCCCCAGACGAATATGATGAATAATGTCGTCAATGGGAATCTCATTTATATTTGATGCAGTTAAGTTGACATTATTCTCCTTATATATGTTTGATATTTAAATAAATATCACATATGTATATAAAAGTAAAATATACATATGTGATATTTAATTGTTCTTTACCTTTAATAGTTATTTTTTGGAAAAGTAGGTTACCTGCAAATTTTATATGCCTTGTCACGTTTAAATTTGTTCTCTTCGCATAGACGTATTCAATATTATTATGATAAAAAACATCGAATCCTGATAAATGAAATAAATGTAAGTTTTTATTTACTATATGCGACTGCTGAAGTATTATTATGTTAGGTTTATATTTTGCGACTAAAATCTCAAGGGCATATTTGTTGTTAATCCATTGTAAGATTGCTATGTTAAGGTGTAAAGTCATAAAGGTTTATTCATTATTACCCTCTGAGGGATGTTGTCGGAAATTTCTTGTATAAAAGTGTACACGGAGAATCATTTTCATAAGTTGTCACTTTATTTGTATTTTTTAGTGGTGTTGTAAACCTTTGATCATTGAAATCTTGTCCAGGTGTCGTTTCATTTAATGGGATATTAGAAATCGTTTCTTCACCCTCGCTGAATATGCAGTCATCTTCGAGAGAATTATTACTTTCTTCGTTTTTTGTTGAGGTAATGGCAGTATTTTTTGGTTGATTTTTATCGTAAGAAGTTACTTGAGAATTGGAATTTTGTGGTGTTTGATAAGATTCTTGGCTATCAGTGGTGTTCATGTTTAAATGTTTTTGTGTTGGTTGTATGATGTAGTTGTTATTAGATTGAGAGATAATGGTTGTTGAACAGGATTTGAGTGTTGTATGTTTTGTTTGTTTGTTTCTTTTGGACTTGCATTTGATTGATTTTGTTGTTTGTGTGGGGTTTTCATTAAAAATCCTCTATGCATCTCGTGTTGTGCATTTTCTGGATATCCTGATATAAATAACTGATTTATGTTTGCAAAATGTAGGACATTCAGGGTTGTAAGAGGGATGAGATTCCACTTGGCAGTTGACACAGTATTTACGAGAGCATATATGTTTTTCCGTATAGCCACATTCTGGGCATTGTTCAACGCTTTTACATCATTTTCTGGTGTGACCCAACATTTCATAAGGTTCGGGATATATTCGTTAATAGGGATTCTCTCTCAGTTGAGATTAAAAAATTTCGGTCGGTAAAAAAGGTCAAAAGTAATTACCAGTAGCTACAATTTTACTATTTTCTTTCTTATTAATTTTGCGCACTTCAATGATTTGTTGGTCTTTTAACGATTCCAATAATTCTTCCTATATTTCTATAATTTTTCTTTAAAAAAAATACGGCCTTGAGTGGAGTTGAGCGTTTTATGTAAAGATATTTTAAATTTTACAAAAAATTGCACTACATTTAAATAAAAACATTTCGGGAACACGAGTCTCAAAAAATTTATGCATTTCCATTATTATAAAGTCAAATCAGCTCAAGACTGTGTACGTCATATTCCGCGATGAAAATAAGGAAGAATCCAAACAAATTTGTTTCATAAAAACCATAATTCTCAAAAATATACAATATCTTATTTTGCCTATTGAGTGTCCAAAGATTTATTTGACGCCATAAAGTCAGGTAAAGCTCTTTTCTGTTGTTGACATTGTAATGTGTATGTACACTTTAAAAGTGATGAGCAGCAAGAGCAGTTCTTAGCAGCAAGAATAACGAAAAATGTGTAAACAAAAACATGTTATGAATTGGTTGTTAGAACTCTAAGATGCAAATAACACTTTAATTTTTTTACTGTACAAAGATTTACTTGACAAAAAGTCGCACAGACAAGTATACATACGCCCAGAAAACTGGATTTCACACAGAACTATAAGGTTTTGACTTTCAAAAACATTATAACGTAGCCTATGTCAGGTGACCAATAAATAGAAAAGGTTCCATCGGAGCTTCGAGGTTTTTTTTTTTTGTTAAAATTTTTGTTTAATTTCATTCATCGCTCAAAACAACATTCCAAAATTTGTCAACATTAATACTTAATACCCGTGATAATAGATGGTGGGCAGTTTCGTTATGGTTTGTAGTTACATGTCGGCGTCTAGGGTTCGCATTTAGGTTTTTATTGAAACAACTATTGATCGTTTCACATATTCGAACCTATTTGGTTCTAGGCAATCTGTGATCGAAATGGTTCTTATTGGAATCTGGTTTATCCAACAAGGCAGTAACACAGCGCATACAGCCAGCCAGCATTGTAAAGAATTGGTTATTATATAATGTTCCCAAACGGCTTAATTTTTGTTATTAGTCACCTGGTAAGCCCCACAGTCAATTTATTTAATAAATTGGATCACCTAGTACAAAAAAGCGCAATTAAAAACAAATAAAATTGTACAATAATAATTTATTTATTAACTAAAAAAACTGTATTTTAAGTGAAAAGAAAACTTAATAAATAAATAAGGCTCTATAAAATATAAATAACCAATAAAAAATTGTAAACCACATTTTTTGTTTAAAATTAGTTACCAAATACTGCAGAGTATGCATACTTTTCTGACTTGACAATAGAATTCTTAACCGGTCTGCAAGTTCAAGGTCCGGAATTTTAGCACTGATTGCCAAGGTAAAACAAACGAAGGCAAATTACTAGAAATTGAAGGTAATACAAGGGCAGATGTCTCCAAATCAACATCATCAATCAGAGAACTTATTTGAACTGTACAAACTTTTCTAGACAAAACAGAAGCATTCCTATGGACGCCGGAAATCCTAATACCCGTAGAAGTTGACGGAAGTTGCAACTGATTTCGCAGGCGTTCCGATATAAAGGAAGCTTCCGAAGCATGATCAATCCAGGCTCGTGCCGGATACGTAATACCCGGCCATAAAATCGTAACCATGGATGTTCCTAATAACAAGGAGCAATCTCGCGCAAGATGAAAAACTTGACGATTAGTATTGAAATTAGAAGCCATAGATGTAGAATGTCCTGAATTATCGATATTCACAGGATGAGCCACTTGACTTGTTGACATATTCCTGTCCTGAATGGTCGTATTAGCTGAGTTGTTAGCAGAGACCTCCCGATGAAGTAAGGTATGATATCTCTTATTGCACATTGAACAACTATGACTGCTACAACAATCCTTAACGTCGTGTTGCCTCAAAAGACAATTAACGCGGCAATGATGTCTTTTAATCGCTGAAAATCTTTCAAAAACAGACATCTGAATACAATGGCAAAATTTCAATAGATGGCCTGGACACAAAATGCACGTAGACGCCGACGAAGTATTCAAAACATGTGTCCGTACCTTATTATCAACATTTGACTCCTTGAGATCGCGTACACAATCCTAAGTTTGAATCCCTTTCGTGAGAAAGCAATCCAAATCATTTCATAGGGGTAATGATGATTTATCCCTAACGCCTTGTTCCCAGATAGACACCGTCTGCTCTGGTAAGCGCTGGATACAAATAAAAACTATAATAGAATCCCAATTCGATGTTGAGATCTTAAAAATATACATCGCGGCCAAAAATCCACGTTTTAAAATCCTTAGACCCGCGCTAGTCTCTTTAGTTGGTTGTTAACCAACATTCGTGGATTCTCGTAAGTATCCTTTAAAATATTCCAAGCGATATCAAAACTATCGTTGGTCAAAGAGAATTTAGAAACTATCACCCTAGCCTCCTTACCAGTCTTCCTCACTAAGTAACATAACCTTTCAACATTAGTAAGACGACTATTATTCACAACAATTTGGTAAATAAGTCCCTAAATGTAGGCCATGATAAAAAGTCACCATAAAAAACATCCGTGTCACAGGGGGCAACGGCAAGTTCTCATTCACTTGAAGCCTCGTCTCAGCAATTGGTTGCACCTTTGTCCTTAACTCCTCCATTTTCCTCTTGATCCTTGCTGAGCATTCTGCGTATGTGTACATAGTCGAAGAGTATTTCGACTCTGCCACTTCGATGTCTTTGGGTTTTGCCTTACCAGACCTCTCAATATAATCTAGGCAATTCTCATATGACTTTCCTACTCTAACCCAAAGCTGATTTAATTCCCTATCTAAAATTTCAAGTACAAAATAAATTTGCACTATCCTCGCGCTTGCGATTGAAATTAACGTCGAACTTCACCAACGCATCCGAAGTGCGCATAAATCTTTCCAACGACGTTGAAGGCATCCTGTTAAACTCAAAAAACAATGCTTAGCACAAATAAAATTTTTCAAAAAAAATTATATTAATAAATTTCAAGACAAATAGACCGACCGTAGGGTGACTCACACACGGATAAGAAGAGTCTGTAAATATGCGGTAATATATGTATATAGGCAATATATAAGAATATATATGTATATACACAAATAATAAAAAATATACGTATCACTTGCCCGAAAAACCGAAAAATAATAAATAACAAATTCAAATTCTGTAGCACTCGCGTAAAAAATTCAACGGCACTTTATTTCCAAATATTAAAATGAAAAATAAATATAAAATATTATTTCCAAATTAAAAAGTATTTATGTATAAATATATAATAAATATCACGGCTGTCCGTCCGAGTAAACAAACGCAAATTTTATCAAATTAATAGTAAAAACGTACGCAATTAAACGACCGCGATCGCTCACAATAGTGCACTTGTCTTTTCCACGTTCTCTATTTTTATATATTTATATGTGTGTGTTTATGTTAAAAACAAATACGATTGTCCACACACTTTATTCCGCAGGTATTATAAAAAACACTGATTTAAATATCAAATTACTAACCTGTTAACACTGTAGTTAATAATAAAAATGAAAGATGAAAAATTAATTCTAATTTATCCTCGTGAAGGGTTAAAAATACAAGTATATTCCTTAAAAATTGCAAAAGTCCTCGTGAAGGGCTTGAATCTATCTCTCCAGGGAAAAATCCGGCTCGAATAGACCAAATGTTAAGGCGTAGACCCAAAAATAACAGTTTTTTCAAAAGGAGAAACAAAAAGACAGTAAGTGTTTTTTTATAATAAAATTGAGATTAATCTCTATTCAAAAATATTACCTTAGAAATGGTGATGTAAATATGTATGTATGAAATATATACATATGTTGTTTCCACTGCAGTGGTTAAATGGATAATAATAGCCATAACTGAATTAAATACGGTTAAAGCTAATAGGCCAAGAACAATACTTAAGTACCGTAACTCTTTATATTTTACAATTAAGGATGAAAATAAAGGGCAATGAAATACACTTAAAGAAAAGGTAAGCTAAATTAAATTAAAATTGAGTTGTACTTAAACAAAGAGGTATATACCTTATTAAAGGCGACTTGGGATATCTGTTCGTATGTCTCAAGTAAACACATTTTTATAGAATTTGACCATTAAAAAAAAAACTGTAAAAAGTAAATAATTAAAAGAAAATAAATAATTAAGAATACATTCGAATGGAAAATATATTAAAACTTTAACGCAATTGAATTACATTTATTGCCAAAGTGAATGAGCCTCCTGACCGTGACTCGTCCAAGCACAACTATAACTTCTGATAAAACCCGAAAACTGAATATTTTATCACCTGATGATAAATTTTTAGTTATCGAAAGAATTCAAAGCACTGACTTTTTGACTAATGTATCACCATTTTTAATCAAAAAAGTGGTTGGTAGTGTTGCTGGCGGAGAAGTACATCGATGTAAAAAAGTTTTAAAAAACATATGAACAAGCAAACAAGTTTTTACAGCTTACTTTTAGCTTATCGCCTGAAATAAAAGTAGACATTAAGGAACATCCAGAATTAAACTTTGCAAAGGGTGTCATTTACTTTAATGACTTGAGGTATGGACGAATCTGAAATACAATATGAATTAAAGTAATAACGTCACAGCCGCAAAGAAAATTTTGAAAAACGTTGAGGGAAAATTAATAGGTACTGGATTAGTTATATTAACTTTTGCTTCTACAACACTGCCATCCGATATTCCAATAGGGTACTAAAGAGCAAGAATTCGCCCTTATATTCCTCTACCATTAAAGTGCAAAAAATGTTTTGTAGGCAGTAACTCCACGTGCTATTTAATTATTTATCTTTCCCTATCTAAGAGTGCCTCTCGTAAATAACTCTATGTCATTCATATTCATGACAGATAAAAGGAAATTAAATTAATTTGCTCTTCATTATATATCGTATTTGACGTCTCTAAAAATAAATAAAACTTTTGCTATTTTTTATTTACAAAATGACATATCTTTTTCTTTCCAACATTTGGGAGCTTTAAATTTACAGATCATATTAAAGAGCATATTATAACCTCTGTGTGTTGCAGAATCTATTATAAATATTTAGAATTATATTTATATAGAGTCTTCTTATTTTCTTATCACTTTGTAGTATGACACTGAAGATTTTACAGTGGAACATAAATGGTTATATTAATAATTACATAGATTTGCAGCTACTAATTAAAATATATTTTCCTAAAATAATTTGCCTCCAGGAAATCCACATTCACTCCCGTCTCAATATTCTTACTCCTATTAATTACGTTATGTATGATCATAACACCTCTGCAACGAGATACGGTAGTGTAGCAATTTTGGTGCATAAATCTTTGGAGCATAAACTGATCTTTACTTCTAATGATTTTGATGTTATCGGCATGGAAATTAGGTCGAAAATGTAATTTAATTTATATAACGCATATTTTACTCCAAATAGGAATTTCGATCCGAGCATCCTGCAGATTTTTTTCAGTGTCAATTCGCCATTATTACTAGTTGTTGATTTCAACAGCGCTAATAGGAATTGAGGCGCTTGTTCTGATAATCAGAAAGATCGCTTATTGTCTAGATTTCTGAATGAAACGAATCTCATACTGCTAAATGATGGCTTACCTACCCATCTGAATACTCATGGGACTTTTTCCCATATTGATCTGAGCCTCTGTTCACCCGTTCTGGTTGCTCATGTTATTTGGCGGACAGAGCAGAATCTCTGCGGAAGTGATCACTTTCCGATTTTTATATCACTATGCTCTGAGAGTGTGGTACATGAAGAAGTTAGCAAACCTAAGTTTAAGACAGATTTAGCAAACTGGGGAAAGTTTCAACACCTCTGCGAGTCTTTTAATTCGTCCACACCAGTGATGGATAATATCAATAGGGAAACGGCAAATATTTGTAGGATTGTACAGCAGTCAGCCAATTATTCTATTCCGCAGTCACGGAAAAAACGAAAAAGGTTCCTTGGTGGAATAAGTAATAGGAGAAACTGAAAGCGGAGAAGAATAAACTCTGGCAAATTTTTAAGAGAAACATGATAGAGGGGAATTTACTTTTTTATAAAAGGCCAATGCAAGATACAAGAGACTTGCAAAGAGAGAATCTATTTTTAAATTAACTTCTGCAATTACACCTAACACTCCCATTTGAACGTATGGTCAAATATTAGGAATTTTACAGGGTACAGGGCAACACATGGAATTAATCGTCGTTGACAGACCCGGGGAAACTATACACAGATTATAAGGATAGGGGTAATGAATTTGGCAAATTTTGGTCTGCGAACTCTGACGATATTGAATTCTCTGCTAACTTTAGATCCAAAAAGCAAAGTCTTCGGTCTAATCCCTCCTTTAATACTATGTGCCCAAAAGCAAGGCAGATGGAATCCAAAATTAAATTTGTGGAATTTGACTCAACTTTAAGGAAATTAGGTGGAAAGACTCTACGAATGGACAGGATATCATATGTAATGCTGAAAATGTTACCTTACAAATTAAAGATGCGAATTCTTAACTTGTATAATACAATTTTTGATAACTACATTCCACAACAATTTAAAACCAGCATTGTAGTCCCTATTTTAAAGCCTGGAAAGGAAAACACTAGTATAACTTCATACCGTCCCATTTCTTTAAACTCGTGCTTGGCGAAAGTTTTGGAATATTCCGAATATTAGATCTTTGGATATCCAAAGAGACATGCTTACTACTAGACTGTGTCGTATCTTGATTTTTGGTGGAGATGGCTCGATAGAATAAACTGTTACGACTTAGAACTGATCATACTAGAATTTCCCATGGATTTCTGCTTAGTACTAATTTTACCTCGTTTTGCGATTGCTCCGGCACTAATCCACCAACACTTTTTCATATTTTATGCCAATGCCCTGTATTAACTACCAAGAGATATTTCATTTTTGAAAATACCGATCCTTTAACCTCCCTGTCCCATCCCACAAGAGAAAACATTGCTAAATTAATAAAATTCCTTAAAACTACAAATTTGTATTACTAAATATAAGTTCTGTTTATATTATATTACTTATACTTGCATATTCTTAATTAGTTGTAAACTATAATATAGATAACTATATTGAGCCGAAAGCCTTAGATGATATTGCTCTTATTATTTTTATCTTATAATTTTAATTATAAGCTAAAATATGAAACAAATAAATAAATAAAATGGTACATTCTAGCTGTAGCAAAAAATATACATGCCATAGTTTGTTAAGTAAATCTTTGCATTTTAGAATAACAGCAAAAAATTCTTAACAACGTTGTTTTTTTACAAACATTCATTTACTGTACCTATAAGAGAATATGAGACGTCATTACTTTTAAAATAGGCCCGCACATTACAAAACTCAAAAAAGAAAGAAAAATTCTCCAGAATTTTATGGTACTACATATTTATTTGCGCACAAGGTAAAAAATAAGAAATCATTCGAATATTTTGGAATTAAAATTTTTAATGTAATAAATTTGTTTTTTTTTTTTTTATTAATGTTATCGTATATAAAAGTCGTGATATAGCGTTAAGTAATAAAATAATTGTCCAAAGTGCGACAAGTGATAACAAAAGATTGGTGTGGACATATATGTACAGTTGCTCAAACAATTGACCACGTGTTTGAATGCTCTATATTCAAATGCTTACAACGACAAAACCATTTATACGACCTTGCTCGTGGAGCACTTGTTTTTGTTGTTATTTTGTCTTCTTTCAAATGAGTGTATTTGGAGAGCAATCTATAAAACCGTTATCTTTTTATATTCAAATATATTAAGAAGTGCATGTGGTCAATTTTTGGTGTTTATGAAAAACATAAAATTTCTTAAATTACATAAATTAATATTTTGTATATCCACTGTTGGCAGTTATAACAGCCCTAATTCTTCGTGGCATGCTTTCAACCTGGTTCTGGCAGGCACTGGGTGGTAGCACTCCCCAAGCTTTAACAACATGCCCTCACAATTCATTAAAGATGTTGGGAATTCCACCACATTTCTTTTCAACTCTACCAGAGGTGCTCAATATGATTGAGATCAGGTGACTGGGGTAGCCGTGACACCACCTTATACCCGCTTAAGTCACTTTTGAGTTATTTTAGCGGTGTGCTTGGGATCATTGTCATGCTGGAACACAACATCTGAGGACTGTACATGTGATATTTTGCAAGTAGCAGAGAGGTTCGTTGACAGAATATCGACGTAATTGTTGGTAGTCATCTTGCTGTATAGTATCAACTCCCCCGCCATCATACATCACCAAGCCATAACAGTACCGCCTCCAAACTTCAAGGTTGGCTTAACATGACGTGCCTCTAAAAAGCGTTTCCTGCCTTTCGTCAAGTGTATTCTGATCCCATCCGATTAATTTTGGTTTCATCCCAAAATATGACCATCTTCTAATCCTCTATAGTCCAATTTGAGTACGCTCGGGCGAAATCCAGGCGAAAGTTTTGATTGCGTTTTGTGAGCAGTGGTTTCTTTACTTTTGCTCTACCTCGCAGACCAGCAGAACGTAATGTGTTTCTAACTGTCTCCACAGACAGGTTTAAATTACCAAATTGGACCAAATTTTTGTGGGTTTGCACTGCCGTCTTAAGATTCTGATGGGTCAGATCTCGAAGAATCCTCCTGTTCCACGCTAAAGATTTTCTTTTGGCTACTTGCACAAAAAGGTGGCGGAGAGGCCATATTTTTGCGTAGTTTTGTAACGACACTTTTGCTAACGTCGAGAATTGCTGCTACTGCACGACAGCTTTTACCTTCTCTTAAAAGCTAGTGAGGGCGCTCCACTATGTTCTTCGGCAACTGTCGTACCATTTTTTTTTTAAATAATAAATTTATTAGAACTAATAAAAAAATGAATTAGAAATATACTTTTTAGTTCAAAAATATTTTTCTGCTAATCGTACAAGTGGTTTTGTCGTTGTAACCATTTGAATATAGAGCATTCAAACACGTGATGAATTGTTTGAGTAACTATATGTCCATTATTAAAAGGTCAAATCAGCTACAAAAATCACTAGCTTCTTCACAGGACTGTGTGCAACAACATCTTGTCCTGCATTGTGCTTGTATGAAAGTACTAATAACCGATTTTGTTTACCCATAACTCAGGATTTTGGAAAATTTTAAAAACCGATTTAAAAAGAATAGAAAAATATACAGTGCAATAGAAAAAAATCTGAATTTTAAGTAGAACTTTAAAAAGAAATTTTAAAAAAGAAAACTGAAAAATAAACATTTATTATACAGCACGTAACAAAAAGAAATTAAAACACGCAAGAAATAACAAACTAAATATATTAGGCGGTAATTAAGTAAATTTGTAAGTAATATGACTATGTTACTGAGAATTAAAACCCACTTGAGATACAATGTGTCAAGAATGAGTTTATATATTGAAAATAGTGAAGTAGTGACAACTTCATTACCAATAAAATGACCCTTTTTGGTTCATAACGCGGATTTTTTGTGATTTATTGTAATAATATACCTATCTTTTAAAATCTTAAGTTCAAAACAAAAAATTTGCTAAAAACACATATTACTCACCTTTGGCATTGTCAAATAACTCTTTGCACAAAAATTAAAATATACATATACATTATAAATTAACGGATAACAAAAGCCATTTTTCAGACTTTAATATTTAGTATGAACTCCTCTGGCATCTCTTATACATTATAGTCACTTTTGTATGTAGCTAACTGATTCTTGGACTGTAAAAATCGATGGCAATATCACAGCCAATGTGTATGATAAAATTCTGAAGAAAAGTTTTACGAAATCTGTCTAAAAATGAAATTAGGATCGACTCTCTTCTAACAGAACGACGATCCTGAATACATATTAAGCATTGTAAGGTAATTTTTTGAAAAAAAAAGCCATGTATGGGAATATTTGTCTCAGCTATCAGATTGGAACTCTATTTATAACAGATCAATCAATCTTCCGAATAAGATTAGATATTAAATAAGCAAGGATACCTGGAGAACCGTAGGTAAGTTAGTCAATAGTATACCAAAACGACTTCGAGGTGTCATTAAAAATAGAAGGCTGTGTAACCCTTCTAACAAATTATAATAATAATTTTACGTATATAATATGGTTATGAAAAAAAGGTTGGGCACCACAGCGCTTATTAAATCACTAAAATAAATAAATAAAAGTTGCAAGAACAACTATACGTGCTGTTTACAAATAACCAAATATACAATAACAGAGATAAAGTAAATAAAAATAACACGGCAACAACAATAAAAAGGTAAAAACGTAACAATATGTTATATATGTTTGATTTTTGTACGTTCAATTATCGAGTATGAATTGTACTTTAATTTATCAAATATCCATAAAAATCAATTTTTTTTATATTGTATGTTCCAAAACTTATTTTAACTTTTCAGATATGTTGATATTTTATATTTTAAATTAATTTTGTAAATATCTCATGTGGGTTTTAATTCTCAACAACATGATCATATAAGATACAAATTTATACTTTAAATTGTCGCCGAATGTACATCACTTTGACTGTGAGCCAGGCTATATTTTGTTAACAAAATTATTGATATCTAATAGAAAGCAAATCTGGTTTAGTCTTGAACATGGTCTAATAGGGTTGGCATTTAAGTTGTTAGTGAATAAAATTTGAATCGTTCACATATTTCAACCTGTTCGAAGGCACTTCGGTGTAATCAATAAACAAAATATGTTTTTTTAAAGCTAGCGATTTCAAAAAGGCAATAACCCAAACCAGACAACAAGTATTGTAAAGGAGGTTGGGGGTTATCACACAACGTTTCCAAACAGCTTCATTTCAGCTTCATCTTGATCGAAATATCAGAAAACATGGCATTAAAACACAAAAACACTTTCTCAATGTTTTACAGCCAAAGTGGGGAGCAGATGCTTCCTCGATACATAAAATTTATTGAAATCGATGCCTAGACGTCTGAAAGCTGTTAAATCAGCAAAAGGTGAAATGTAAAAGATTAATTTTAAGTATAAAATATATTAACTGTTGGTGGCTCACTTTCAGTTTTTTGAGTTTTTGTTGTTTTTGTTTATTAAATAGATATTTCATCAGAAATAACTGTTATAGTTTTTAAGCTTTGTAGTTAGTTAATTAAAATAAGGGGTGTTTTTTATAGAGGTATAGAACTTTAAGTTGCAATAAAACAACGATGGATTATTATTCGATGGATTATTATTATCATGACTATAGCGATCACCATTGACTGCCACCATCGTTTTTGAAAAAGTACGGTCCAATGATTCCACCAGCCCATAAAGCGCATCAAACAGTCAGTTTTTCTGGATGTAACGGTGTTTTCACATACACTTGAGGATTACCTTCACTCCAAATGCGGCAGTTTTGTTTGTTGACGTAGCCATTCAACCAGAAGTGCGCTTCATCGCTAAACAAAATTCGCTTATGAAAATCGGAAACAACGGTAATATCGTTTTGGGCCCATTCGACGGATCTACGCCGGGCGTGAGTCTATTCATGATAAATTGCCAGACCAAACTGAGAATAAATCTCTTGACAGCTGTTAAATCGGTGGCCATCTTCAAAAGTAATGCCAACTTAAAGTTGCATACCTCTATAAAAAACACGCTTTACTTAATACATTTGCTAATCAGATTTGTTTTTTATTAGATATAACAAATTTTGCTAAAAAAAAATATAGCCACTTTGATTGTGAGCCACTAAACGTATGTAGTATATCGTCATATGAAACCCAAAAAGCTCTAAGTAACATTTCAAAAATTTCACAGGAGTAGTAAAAAACTTTTTAAAATGTGATGAACCATTTAGGTTAAGTTTAGAATATTGTTGATAAAAAGTCTTAAATTGTAAATGTAGAAAAATTCGAATTTGTAAATAGTATTTCGAAAGAATGCATCATAATTAATCAAAAGGTCGATTTAGAATTTTTTGTAACTTAGGGCTTTTTGGATTTCATATGACGATATGTATTTTTGTGAACTAAATTAAAAATAACTGGCTAAAAATTTATAAAAAGAGAATTTTAAAACTAAATAAAAATATGAGCGAGTTATATACTTAGTGCATACGGTGGCCGATAAAAGTCTATGTACGGCCACATTTTATTACTTTTTATGAATCTAAAAGCACTATATAAAAAGTCTAATTATACAGTTTAATTTCATTTATTTTTATTAAAAATTTTTGTTCCAATAAAAATTAAAAAAATTAATAGGTAATATCTGGCAAGTGATACTATTTTTCTGACTGGCGCTATCGAGTAGAATAAGTATCTGTAAGTAAGTAAGAAGAAGAATCCTCCGTATCCTTATTCTACTTAATAGCGCATATCTGAAAAGCAATATATTTTCCCAAGTATTTCAACTTCATTCTCTTTTGCTGCAACGTGTTTTTCAAGAATGCACTATAACATACAAAATGCCTTTTAAAAACTATACTTACGACAAATATGTGGTGATTTACGTCGTTGAAAGATTGATTTAAACTGTTTTTAGTTGTTTCTTAGGTTGTATTAAAATAATGCTTTCTCGCCACGACTTCCCAATTGGTATCCAAAATTCAGTGATCCAGTACAGAAATTAGTAAAAAAAATTGCTTTTGTGAAATATCAAAGCTGTTAAATTTAAGTATATTTACAGTTCAGACAATATTTCTCAAATTTAAAAACACTGGACTCGGACTTACCTAGTGATCGCCCAAAAACAATCAATCGCAAAGTTATTGTAACAAAAATCCTAAAATAGCTGGTAACAAAATCAGAAGCTAGTGGACGTCCGCGGACTATTCGAAAATATGTAATAATAGTTATCATAGCAGAGCTACTTGGAAAAAGACAATAAGTAAAAAAGGCGTAAACTAAGTTTGGAATTAACCTAAATGCATATTGAAATGGGGGTTGATTACCTAAAGAGAGCCTTAGTTAGTTACTTAGTTACGACGGGTAGCCAGACACGTTCAGCCCACCTGGGTTCAGTATTGATCCCACTGTGATACCCATCAGTAACCCAGAAAATGGAGAACCTATATGTCCGCGTCCCTGTGCGTTCCGAACCAACCAGACGCATGTACAAAAGATGATATCCTGCCGATATTCACACCGGCCAGATCCGACAAGCCATCCAGAAACGGACTAATGTCCGAAAGACTCGGGCACTGGCATAGGAACTGCTCGACAGTCTCCTCTTCCTCCTCATCCTGACAACCCCTGCAATAGTCATTGAACGGCAGACCCAATCTCCTAGCGTGCCCGGTAATCACAGCCACAAGAGTTCGCAGCTTAAGTCGCGGCACCCCTATAATAGACTCCGAGCAAGCCTGATCATATAGAGGGCAGATTTGCCTCTATACAGAGCACGTGGGTTCATCATCCCACCGTAGCTGTGCCCTACTCAACATGTACCGCATGACCTAAGTCTGCAAGATGATAGTAGCATCTCAACTGAGTGGTCAATCTCCTCATTTCTGAGGAGAGAGCCAGCCCTCGCAAGTCCTTCCGCCACTCAGTTCCCCCTGGTGTCCGAGTGACCTCTTACCCAGATAATCTCCAGGTCTTGCCATCTCGTTGAGAAATGCCCGGCATTCACACACCAGTCGCGATGTCTAGTAGACACCGGAGAGCGCCCTGATCGCAGCCTGACTGTCCGTACAGATCCGAATATCACTGCCATATACCCCGTAGTACATCAACCAGTCCGCTGCCTTCTTTATCGCCGAAACCTCTGCCTGTAAGACACTGCAGTGGTCCGGCAGTTTAAAGGATTCCCTCACCCCGTATACAGGAATAAAGATGCCGCCCCCAACCCCTTCCGAGGATTTTGATCCATCCGTGTAAATCTCAACAGTACCGTGTCCAATTACCGGTTCTAGTGAGACGCACACGGAGAACATTCTATCCAGGAAGGGTTTGGGTGTACAGTAATCTATCCCCTCAGGGAGTGGACCTGAGCGCACCTGTAATCATCAGTGCTGCACTCGGCAAAACCCTATCAAAGATCCTGCAATATGTGGATTTCTTCAAAGACCGCCACCATACATAAGTATGGATGGGGAAAGAGGGGAAAGAACCCCTCCCTGTGGAGTGCCCCTTTCAGCCACTCTGTAGACGGTAGCTGATCCCATAGTGGAGACAATGACCCTGTTGGTCAGGAGTCTCCCTATAAATCTTACCACAGACCAATGAACATTCAGTGCCACCAGAGCCGATCTAATCGCCTCCGTCATATTGTTAAAACCCCCTCTATATCCAGGAATGCCACTAGACCATACTCCCTGTGCTCGAGGGCATTTTCAATATACCCCACAAGTGAGTGAAGCGCAGTCTCAACAGGTCTGCCCCTAGTGTAGGCATGTTGGGACGCAGATGCGAAGATGCAAGTCGACCGATCTTTCCAAAGTCTTCAGAAGAAAGATAGGCTGATGTGTCTGAAGTCCTTTGAACTCGTGTGGGAGGTTTTACTCCCCGTAGGAATAAATACCACCCTGTACACGGTCCAAAGCTCACGAATATAAGACCATGTCAAGCATGCCTTATAGATAGCCATCAGCCAAGGAATCACCAAATCAGCGCTATTCTGAAGATCGGCAGGAATAATGCCATCCGGGCAAGGGGATTTGTACGGGGCAAAACTGCGCAACGTCCACCTCAGCCTACTCTCCTTAATTGGAACGTGGGATGCGGTGTGATCGTGTGAGTTGTCCACGTGGCGCTCTCTCATAGGAAAACTGCCCGGAAAGTGTACGTCCAGCAAGACATTCAAAGTCTCATGTTCGCTTTTGGTCCAGCTTCCACCAGGGATCGCCGTTGATGATGCCAAGATTTTCCGCAACCGGCTCGTCTCGGAGTGTCCTTCTACACTGCTGCAGAAGGATCTCCGAGATTTGCGCTTTGTGATCCTAATCCGGTTTTTAAATCTATTCCATGAGGATCTATAAGTGGACCAGTCGCCCCCCTCTTAGCCTCATTAAATAGCCGGCGACATTCCCTGCGGATGTCGCCCAGATCGGAATTCCACCATGGTGGTTGCTTTCTACCCTTACAGATCCTTGGCCTGCATGCCTCACCCGTTGCCCTATCGAAAGCTTCCGTCAAGGTCTTAACAGAAGGCTCGATGTCGCGACTATTTATATTTGGAGGATCTGAAAGAGTTCGAGACAGGATGAGAGCCTTGAAAAAGAGAGCCTTGTTCACTCACGAATCTAAATATAACATTTGGAAGTGATGGGAGAGATAAAATATGGCGAAAAACATTATATCCTCAAAACATAGTTTCTACCGTAAGCATGGGAAAGTAGCGTGATGATTTGGGGTGATATCGATTCTACTGGAGTAGCGAAGCTGGTGCTTATTGAAAGTGATATGGAGCAGTAAAAGTACAAGTTGATCCTAGAACAGAACCTGAAATAAGTCGATATAAAAAGTTGTTGACGATTGATTGCTTTACAATACACTTCGACTGCTGTAGAACCTGAACAAAGTTTGGAAAAATAATATGTATTACTAAACACAACATCTACTTATTAGTCACCTGACATAAGCTCCATAGATAATTTATTTGATAAGTTCGACCAAAAAAAGTCAATTGAAAACAAACAGGGCTTAATGACAGCTCTTACTAAAGAATGGCACAATAATTCCAGTGGGAATACAACAATACAATAAAAATATTTAAGGTGAAGAGCAAATTTAATGAATAAATATGGCTCTATAAAATATAAATTAGCAATAAACAATTTTTAACATATTTTTTGGGGAAAAATTAGTTACCAAATATTGTACAGTGGTATACTTTTATGTGTGCATAAAATTAAATTCCTTATTTTTCATTTAAAGAATATGTCATACAAAAGTTAGTTTTGTTTTATTTTGCGCGTAAATTTACATTACAGAGTTTTTAAATCTCAAAGTTTAATAGCTCTGTGTAAAATTCAGTTTTGAGGGAGGTTATGTGTACTTTTCTGAGCGACTGTTTGTTAACTTAAGGAATCTATTTATAAGAGTAACTGGGAAAATTTGGAATGAATTGAGCAAAAAATTTGTTTGCTTGATAAATATACACAGATTCCTTTAGTAAACTCAAGTAAGGTATACATCTGTAAATGGATCTGTTTCTCTTGTTTCAAAATAATTCAAGATTTTTAAAATCGGTTAACATTACGCCTTATTATCTTATTACCTTATGAGTGCATGAAAAAACCGATTTTTTACCCGTAACTCAAGACTGAAGTTGCTACGAAAATTTCAAAATATGATTTTTGTTTTACTCGATAGCACCTTTAAAGAAATATCGCTTTCTAGGTATTTCTGTTTAATTCATTTTTGTGGCATAATTTTCTTCTTGTACAATTTTTTTTGACACGTACAAAATAGACTAAATTTTGTTTTTCTTCTATAACTTTAGGTGTTGAAGTATTTTGTTGTTGTTTTTATGAATTTTTTAGAGTCTTAAATACACTCTTAAAAATATAAAATGTTTAATTTCACCGTATTTTAAATGGATGAAATAAAGACTTAATTATGGAGAATAAAGTTGTACAATTTCTTTTGACGCCCACAGTATATGAACAATAATAAAAATATGAAAAACCACAATAAAGGTTACATGCGTGCATACGTTATCTTTTGAAAAGCTACCTGCGCTAAAATGTTATGTATTGTGTTTGCTAATTTAATATTAAAAATTCTTTAAAAAACAACAAATACAAATCATCGGTCAAAAACTGGAATGAATTGAGCAAGTAGGCGTAGTACCTCCCATGCAAACTAAATATTAATTATTTTATCTCTTGAGAACGGTTAAAGCTGAAGTTTCAGTATTTGGTAAATAGCTTCATAGTCAATACAAACCATTAGTCAAAAAGTGGGCATTGTATCTCCTCCTCTTGAGAACGGTAATAGTAGAAGTTTGTAAATTAGGTCCAAACAAACTGAAAATTACACATCATCGGCCCGTAACTGGGCGAATTGAATGAGTGGGTGTGGCGGATTCCGTTCAGACTAAATATGATTCTTTCAAAAACTGCATGGAATCTGGTAAATTGCTTAAGGATGGCATGCCAGAAAAACCCTAGTTTGCCCGTATGTATGTCTAAAGGGCAGAACAAATTTTCTTGAATTATTAACAGTGTTCCTAACTACGTATGCTTATATAGATAGTCTTATCTTGGTATATAAGATAATAAAGGAGGGGTAGTGATAATATATAATTATTGCCTTGCTAAATATAAACTTCGGTGCATATGTATTATTTAAATAAAAAATGCTTGTTACATTGAATTAATGAATAGTGCATTAAAAAGGTTTAAAATATGTGGTAGAAGTTTCTAAAGTCTAAATAGGTATATACATATTAATTCTAATAAGAAATACTATCCTTAAAAATTCAATATATTCAACTTACCGTTTCTGAAAATCGAAAACGCTGATTATGAAGCACCTTTATACTTAACGGTGCAGTTTTTTTTTTTTTTTTTTTTTTTTTTTTTTTTTTTTTGTTTTGCTTTGTTGGCTCCAACACATTTAGAGGAGACTACCACAAAATTATTATTGTGGAATTTTATTAAAGAAAACATCTTAAAATACAAATAAAAAGTATGTTACTAGATACTGTCTTTCTAATATATTTTTCGAAAGAAACTTACCTTAGGCAATGGGATCGACTCAATTGTGCCTGCCTAAAAATATTTTAACTACACACATATAGCCTGATTATTGTTCACAATAAAGCGTTATTGTAAAGACAATAAACCATGGAGACGATAATATTATGGTCTAGACCTACTTCTTTGTGAGTTGAGCTTGCCCCTTCTTTGAAATACAAGATAAATTAACCGTTTAAATGAACAGCATCAAGTCACTTATAAGGAACACTTCACAAAACTTACTCACTTAATTCTAAAATTTAATAAAAACTTTTATAATGCTGCTGGGGACCTATATGCACTATTTATTTAATATAAAATATAATTTTTAGAAAATAATTCCATACCGGTCTTTACTTTTCCGCAATCCAAATTTATATAAATTCAACTTCATTTAATTGAAGTGACGTCACTTAAAAAATGAAATACCGTTATCATTTAGTGTGGGTACAAAGCTACCACACCTTATAAATTTATTTGGCTATAAAATACCAAATTATAATTTAGCAGTTTAAATATAGATTCTAAAAATTTTTCTATTTCGCAATTTTTTTTATTAATGCATTTAAAAGTAATAAAACATCATATGGCTTTTTCGTATTTGCCGCTGTGATGTGGTACGTAAGACACCAGCCTACCAATTAAGAGGTTCTCTGTTCAATTCCATAAAAGTATAGACGTTTCAAAGAAAATAAAACACATAAAAGAAAATAAAGAAGTTATAAACAATTTTATGCATACAAAAATGTTAAGATGAAAACCAGCACAAACATTAAAAAATCAGTACATTTTAATGTGCATAAACCAATAGATGTACTGGTAAAGTAAGCCTACTCTCTACACAAAAAGTTCATATTCAGAATGGTGAAAGTGTCTAAATTTGGTACACACCATCAGTTAAAAATTAGTGAAATTGGATAGCTGAACGTCGCATCGTCTAAGGCAAAAAGTATAAAAAATATGAAAACAAACTATCCTTGTTTTTGGTATTGAGTTGTAACAGTCATTTTGTTTGACTTAAAAGCTTAGTTAAATTGGTTAGTATTATGTAGCAAATATCGACGTGTCCAGTTTCGCTTTTTTTTTCTTTATTTTTGCAAAAATGACGATATATAAAGAATCTATAAGACGGCCACTGCTGAAAACGTAGACTACCTGATGAACATTTTCTTATTAAGAAACAAAAAATACCAAAAAATAAATGATCAAACGGCATTTTGCCAGAAAATTTTGTATCTTTGCCAGAAATAATTGTGAAAGCTCTAGGCAAGAATGAAAGAGACTTGAAAAATTGTCTGCCTATTGCTTAACTAAATCTGAAAGCGGGCTTAGTTCTGCAGCCACATAGCAATTTTTTCGTTACACTCTGTTAAAATAATGGATACAAAATTATTCTCGGATTTATTGAAATTTATTATGGTTTGCCCGATTTACGACAAGTTGAATCTAAATAATACTAATAGAAATGAAAAAGTTTATTAAAAAATGTAATTGCCATAAAAAATATTTAAAAAAGAAAACTTTCAAATGAAATTTCATGGTATATGAAATCGGCAAATTTGTGCAGTGGTACTCTGTTAACTTTAGCTTCTGCAAAAATCTACCGATCCTACCAAACGAAAAATATTCTATAAATTCTATAGAATTCTTCATATTGCTACGAAAATGAAAATGCTAAAAACAAAATTCTCCACATCAGAGCTTATTATGACCTTTTAGCTAAAAAATTTATTGGCTTGTGTCAAGGCTTAAGAACTGCTAAAATTACCTGCACTAATTAAGAGTGCTACCATGCGCATAGATCGATTACTTTTTGTGCTTATAAAATTATTTTAGACCATTTAAATTAACGTAGAAAAATCGAAGATTCGTGTCTGTACTTGCACATTCGAAACTAATGATGAAATACTATAAAAAGATGGCGAATTGCGGCTGGTGAGTTAGTTATCATTTGGCTGTCAATAAGTAAAGTCTGTTAAGGCGCATATAGGAAGTGTTGTAAAATTGAATTTGCTGTACTAAGACATAGTGTATTAAAGTTACAGTGGAATTAATAAATAAGAGACAAACTGTAAAACAACGACAAGTAGTGTTTTATTTTATTTTAACGACATATAAACGAACTCAAACGTTTTAAAAACGTTAAAACGTAACAATATTCTATTGGTTGGCATCAAGCCTTGCTGCCAAGTCGCGCTGGATCGTATGAAATATTAACAAATATAGCCATCTCTTTTTGAATACAGTGAAATCATCAGTGTGACCAGATTCTATAATAACATGCAGCTAAATCGTGTCTAAAAAAGCTAAAAAATTGTTTTCGACTAAAAAAAGCTATATTTTTTAATAGTTTTAAAAGATATATTTTGGATGTTGGACATCACATATGTATGTTTAATATAGCACTATATAAAGTGTTTTCTTTTAATTATTATTATTAATTCCATGAAGGAACATGGGGACTTCTCTTAGTCAATGAGCTACACCCGATTCTATTTTTAAACTCATTGAAAGGTGCCTACAGTTTAACGTCGGCTCCGAACGGCAAATGCATTTAGAGAAGTTTTCAATAGTAGTAATACTCATAACCAGTTACTAGCTTATGTTATGAGGTGATACCGCTGTCGAAAAACTATTTCTTTTTTTTAAAGATGGTTTGGCCTGGTATTGAACCGACGACCTTTTGGTTGGTAGGCGGGTGTCTTACGTACCATACCACAGCGGCACACGTTTTCTTTAAATATAAAGCAAAAAAAATTGTTTAGGTACTAAGCTAGATGTAATTTTTAAACCTATTTGATCAGTAACAAAGTTAAACAATTAATTGCAAAAAAAAAAAAAAAAAAAAATTAACTAATTGAAACGACTTAACCGATTTTTTTTTTTTTTTTTGGAATTTGCAAGGCAAAAGAAGATACGGTTAACAAAATATGCTATGCTGTTCTTCGAAGTTGAATCAGGCAGAAAATAGGTGAAATTAGTCAAATGGTTGATGAGATTGCAAGTTTATTAAATTGGCCAACCTAAAAGTATGCGAATAAAATTAAGAAATAATATTTTCGAACAAAAAAGACGGGTATAATTAGGCGCTTTTTCTGAAATAAAACTGATTTTTTAATGCATTTTTGTATTGCTAACAGTCATTATCCACTTCAAGCGTCATCTTTGTATTTTCCCTATAAAGACAAATAGGTTGCACAAGAACTAATAGCACCGGGACAAAGGGAAACGCTAATTTCATTTTTATGTATAAAGATTCCCGGGCAACACCGGATGAGTACAGGTAGTTTTAAATAAAGTTATAAACGAATTTTTAGTAATATTGATATTTGACCAATTTTCATATTAGCCACTGGCTAAAAACCTGAAATGAGGTATAGTCCGGCCTAAAGGGTGCATGAATTGAAACTTCCCGGCGAAATATGGTCAATTTTACGTGGATCAAAGATGTCCATTTGCATTGCAAAATATCTAAACAATCTTGACTATTTTTTACTTCTGGGCTTGACGTTCACTCACAGCATTCTATTCTTATAATTTTCTACTTTTTAAATAGTTATGGCGTTTTCTTTTCTGTCAAAAGACTCTGCACTACTTGTGTTCTTTGCCATTGAATGTCGGTAAAATTAAAAAATATTGTTACGAAAATAAAAATATAACACATCAGCACTTTAAAACTATAATGTGGGATTTTTATTTATCTACAAGTTAGTTACCGTTTGGCTGTCAATAAGGTTGTGTTAAAACGGAAATAAAAGTGTTGTATAAACGAATATTAAGTGTTGTATTAAGACATACAGTATACAAGTTATAGTAGAATAAATAAAAACTGTAAAACAACAAAGTAAAGCGGTGTTTATTTTATTTTAACGCAATTTCAACAAACTCAAACGTTTTAAAAAGGTTAAAGGTTATATATATGCATTTACATTTTATGTATAATATTGTTACCTTTTATATATATATATATATATATATATATATATATATATATATATATATATATATATATATATATATATATATTATTTTATTTTATTTTAACGCAATTTCAACAAACTCAAACGTTTTCAAAAGGTTAAATGTTATATATATATATATATATATATATATATATATATATATATATATATATATATATATATATATATATATATATATATATATTATATATTTTATATAAAATGTAAATTTGTATATATATATATATATATATATATATATATATACATTTACATTTTATATAAAATATTGTTAATATATATATATATATATATATATATATATATATATATATATATATATATATATATATATATATATATATATATGTACATATATATATATACATGTGGCATATATATATGAAAATGAAAAAGAAATTTGCAGAATATTCTATGGAGTTACTAGATACCTTTAGAGCCGAAATCCTCGGAACTTGTAGAGCTGAAATACGTGAAAGCACAAGAAAGACAACCTAAAAGCTGCAAAAGGTACTTAAGAAAGAAAGAAGCTACTTGCAGTGGAGAAAAGAATGTCAATCACCTAACAATCAGTTATTGTAATTAAAGAGATAATCAACGCGAACGGCCGGAACAACTGCGAAATGTATCAGAAGGTACCGGTAAAATAAAAACTCCTTGCTTCGATGGTAGCACTTATCTGGCAGTATTCAGATCCCAATTCGATACCGTCGCGACCAGAAATGGATGGGGCTCTAGAACTAATTTGGGCTATTAAAGATACAACAGCGGAAGACCCAAAAACGTTGCCTGTCAACAGCAGAAGTAACTACGACCACCTGTTTATGGCATTGCAGCGAAAGTTCGGTGATGAGCATAAACGAGATCCGTATTGTGGAGAGTTAGAGCTGCCGAACGCAAAAAGCTGGTGAGTCAGTTGCTCCCTGGTTGAAGAGAATTTAAGTTGTAATCAAACCTAAGTTGTAACTGCGATCGAGTTGGAAAATCTTTAAGTAGAAAGATCTGTCTAGTAATTCTTATTGTTGACAAAGTTGTAAACAGAAAGAGTAATTAAGAAAATAAATTGTTATTGCTTGTAAAAAGGTTACAGCAGTGAAGTACAAAACTGTATAAATAAAGGATTTGAATTAAAAACTAAACAAGATTTATTTTATTTTAACTACAATCTACGAACTCATAACTAAACGTTTTTAAAAAGGTAAAAACGTAACATAGCAATCGTTTTACAGAAAGGCGGGAGCCTCTTAAAATGGGTTATAGAGCACGAAATACAGACCAGACGTCTTAATGAAAATGATGATGGCCCTATTTGTAAGTATTTTAAAAATGATCATCCAAAGGCCGTGATAGCAAATTTCTACGTAACAATGAAGCCGATTATCAGAGTGGAAAGTGTGATTACGACAGACAAACAGCCGGCCAACGAGACCGTTATCAACATATGATAATACGTCTGGAGGCTGGTCTCGTCTGGTCAACGGCTCAGGGAAAGACCCCGTGCTGGCTAAGATAATAGCGGCCAAAGAAAAAGACAGACGGCCTACCTGTAAAGAAATATCAGCATCTAGTAAAGGCTAATCGGGCTCAATTGGAAAGTTTAAAGTTGATTGATGGCTGTTTATGTCGAAGCAGGGAAAGTGCAGACGGCAAAACTACTTTCAATCTAAAAGTGATTCCTTCCTCCAAAAAGAATGATATTTTAAATTAGTCCCAGAAGGAACCTAGTGGAGAACATCTTATCGTGACAAGGACAGTACAAAAATTAAAACACCGTTATTATTGGGTTAGATGCCAGCAAATAGCCGCCGGGTGTATAGCGAACTGCACTGTATGTGTTGCGGCTAAAGATACAGTCAGAACAAGCCAGAATTAGCTGCAGTACTGCAAATCAAGAGCACCAGTCGATAATGCCAAGAAAAATGTAAGTCCCAAAGAACTTCATTAAACGATGCACACACGACTAGATATGGCCCGTGATGGGTTAAAAACCAGATTGATGGAGCAGTAAATGCTGAGGGCGTCCTTGAGGGATAACTGGTTCTAGTATAGAACCCACAGCGGAAGAAAGGATTATCTCCTAAGCTACAAACTAACTGGGATGGACCTTATAAAGTAGTCAATAGGTTAAACGATGTGGTGCACAGTATACAGAGAAACAGAGCGACTGGCGAGCTATGGGAAGAGTGATAATAAGTCTATTCGGGACGAACAGACTTAAGTGGGTGGCAGTGTTACGAAAATAAACAATGCCTATAGAAAGATTTGCTAAAGTAGTACAGTGGTAGTCTTAGCTACAAAACTGTATTGTGTGATTTTGGTCTATTGGGTTGTGGCAAGTTATCACATTGGCAGCATTGCCAATTCGACCATCTTTGTGTTACGTTTGAAATTAACGGAAATTGAATGTTGTAGGATGAACAAGAACATTCAGAAGTAATTTAAATTATATATAGAAGGCGGCGCCTTATGCATTAATGAGTTCAGTTATTGTTTTGCGGTCTTAAAGTAAAATCGAGTATATGCGTAAATAAAAGTGTTAAGTATTTGTGTATTAAGCGAATATTAATTGCTAGATAAATAAGTTAGAGACTGTATAATTTTAATTTTATACCGTAAAAGTGTGGGAATAAATAAGTGCATAAAGTAAAACAACAACATATGTGTTATTTATTTATAAAAAATTATTATTATAAAAAGCATTCAAACGTTTTAAAAAGTTAAAACGTAAAAGTATTATATTTTGATAAAATCTATAACTGAGAAAGGTATACCATTTGAAAACCTAGTTGGATTCGAATCAAATATAACAAACAGTCAGCAAGTACAATTACAATTCTGTTGTAAGTTATTTAAACAGTTAAGTGCCTCTGTCATTGAGCACACTTAGTATTATCTTTATCTAATTCAAAAATTACAAGTTATTTGAAAGACACAAGCATCAGGAATTACAGGCCTTGGAACATTACGGTGTATTGAGATTTTTCTCTAGGTTGAAAGTTTTCGAAGATCTTTCCAAATTAACAGAGTCAACTTAAATGCTGACCGCCCTCTATAGCTTTTTTACATTGGAGAGCATTTAACATCCACCATCAATTTAGAACGATGTTAACACCTTAACATAAGAATTTTACAGTGCTAAAAAAAATTTCAAACACAAATTTGTGTTATACTCGACGGTGTTTATCAGAAAAATATTACTTATTACTTCTCAGATATTTCTACTTCATTCTTTTTTTCGCAAAGTGCAGTAGCTTCAAAGTTCGAACAAAAAACAACTCAACAAAAAACAAACATAAAGAATATGATTATTTATTAAACTTATTATTTATATTGATTATATTCAGATTTATTTCATAGAAGTTTTTTGTGATTACCTATATTAAATATATAATTTTATTATATATAAATATTTTATTTGCAGAAACTTTGTTAAATCTTTACGTAATAGAGCAACAAACATGGCGAAAGGTCTTGTACATCACATAAGTTCCACAAGGATGAGCAACATGAGCAGCAAATTTGGCGATATATCGTAAGTAAACAAGAAATTAAATATTTTCAATGAATATACTTGTATTTGTGTTTTTGTTTAATGTGCGCATACATCAGTTTTGGCAGGATTTATTAAAGAAATAATGCTATATTTTGTTGAAAAAAACGGCTGGAAAAAATCCCCAATAAATATCATAAAAAATATATTAGAAATAAAGCTATGTTGCATATTTTTTACCAGCCTTTCAAGTATTTTATTGTTTTTTTAAACACATAAATTTATTAAGAAATATAATAAAAATTACATACATACATAAATGCATAATACCCTCGACATACCAAGAGGAACAAAGGTAACTTCCCTTAAACAAATATTTGCTGATTTGCGACAAGTATTTACCCAATGCTACCGTACCTTAAGTTCAATAAAATGTTGAAAATGCAGAGTTGTCCTAAAATAAGTTTCTAGAATGTAAACGACATCGGCCAGTATTAAAATTAAATTGAACACTTCCTGCAAAATGAAGGAATTAAAGCAAGAATAGTTTACTGATACTCATATTTTTGTGGTTCGTAACTTAATTGGGCGGTGGCAAAATATTTACTTTTGAGTAAATTGCAATTAAAGTATTTATTTTATACATATATGAGTTCATAATAACATTGGCTAGCAAAATCCAATAAGCTGTTAAAACTGTTCTGGGTTAAATTAGACATAAGCTGTATTAACAAAATAAAAGAAAACTAATGCAACAATTAACTCGAAACAGCAAAATATTGAGATTGGCCCTTTTAGTTCCAAGCCACATCCTAACATAATTTATTATATAAAACTTTGTCGACACACACTGTCGTCACCTACGTAAAATAATAATAAATATTATATATAGAAGTCAATGAGACCATTTATATACTACTGTTGACGAGAGATAGATGTACTCTTGGCTACGTGACTATTGCAAATGTCAATCTGTAATGGTAAGATTTTACGGGTATATCACCAACAGATGTACCAACTTAACAAAAAAAACTCAAATCGGAACGATGGGACCGCCACACGGGGGTTATTCCGAGAACTTTTGATCAAGGTGGTATGCTTAAGTACTTATCTATATTTGTGGGTGTTGTGTATACCAATACATTAACAACATACAGATATAATTCCACTGCATACTTCTAGCAAACATGTCTGTCCACAACCATCTTAAACAAATTAAACATCATATTTGTACCCATGTTATGTGCTATAACTATAAAAATATATATATGCGCGCATACTCATGCATTCAATGAAAAAATATTGAAAGTACATTAAGCACTCGTGTGTATAATAAGTTCTCATATGACATGCGTGTATGATGAATAAAAAAAAAATTGTATGCTTTTACATCAATGTTTTTTCAGGTCACAGAAACAATCCAAGGCAGAAAAAATTTTATTTTAAACATTAAGCAAATTCCTAGAATTTTTTTATATAGCAATTAAAAACCTATTTATAAAAAATACCTGTTACTTCAGCATAGAAAAATCAAAGGGCTATTGCGTTTGTTATTGTATATTTTAATTCCCATTGCAATGTCTCTTTTGGGGAAAACCCATTGAAGAACACTACCTGCTATAAAATATACTAAAAAACGAACGAAATATTTAAAAAATATACTTTTTTTTCTATTTCATGGAAAAACATTATCTTACATAAAATATGTATATGTTCAAAGGCACAACAAACCTTTAATAAGAATATTTATAATCTTTCACTCATGATAATTTCCGAAATTTTTCATATACTTACATGGAAGCTTAAAGCAAAAAATTTTAAACATAAACGTATAAAAACTATACTTACTTTAATTAACCGGTTATTCATGTTGAAATAAATGCAGCCTTGGCAGTGTGATTGCAGCCTTTACACAAATCAATAGAATAATTTCCATACTAAAGTTTGTGGTTTTAAATGTTGGTACATCTTTTTAGGCGTTTTCACTTTCACCACCACTCACTTAAGTCTGTTTGTCACGAATTGGTTAAGGGCTGTTGTTACTTTGTATTCTATAGACAAAATCATTTAGCCTTTTGATTACTTTGTAAGGCCCATCCCAATTAGTTTACTGCTTGCGAGATACTCCTTTCTCCCGCTGTGTGTTGTAGAGTAGAGCCAGTTTTTCCTCATGGAAGCCCTCAGTATTTACTGTTCGATCATATCTGGCGTTCATTCCATCGCTGATCATTTTTATATGTGTGCGCACAAATTCATGAGACTCCTGTTTTTCCGTGTAAATCACTTCTCTTTCTGCGGCTGGTGTGACACAAAACTGTAAGTCACCAGGCAGTTTTAGCTATGTCTCAAAAATAATCTTGGTAGTTGATCAATATGTTGAATCATTGACAGCAGATAGAAACTTCGTAATGTGTTCGTCCCAATCTTTATGCTGCTCACTCACTATTTTTAGCAAGTATTCTTCTAGAGCTCGATTACCAGACTGCGATCGTATTTCTCACACATTTCTTTGAATATAGCAGACTTGAAATTTCTGCCTTAATCGGACTGTAACTCTATTGGAACCCTAAGCGACGTACCCAATTGTTCACAATTATATTTGCAATTACATTCGTATCTTGATTGGGTATAACATACACTATCGGCCATTTACTCAAATAGTCCATCACGACGAGAAAATAACAATTTCCGGCATTTCTGACGGAAAAAGGAGCTGCTACGTTCATCGCTATCCGCTCGAAGTGTGCTCCCGAGTGATATTGTTGAGCAGACCTCGACTTCGTACTGGACCTTTAGCTGCAATACACTGCGTGCACTTTGCTATCCAATCGGCTACTGCTTGTTGACATCGAATCCAATAAAACACGTTGTTTTAACTTTTTAAGGGTTAATGTCCTCCACTGAGTCCATTATGGAACTCATTTAAAACTTCATTCATTGTGGAGGAAGGCACCACTAATAGGTTGGAAGCAGTTTTGCCATTTACACATTCCCAGTTCCGATATAAGCGCCCAACAGTCAGCTTAAACTGTTCCATTAAGCGCAATATGCCTACATTAATAGCGTTTGTGCTGATATTTCATCGAGAGAAAGCCGTCTGTTTTCCTCCTTATCCGCTATTATCTTTGCCAATATTGCGTCACTTTGCGCTTTTGATTTTCCGTGTTTTATGTCCCTTCTGTGTTCGGTGCTTAAATCATAGGACTAGAGACGCCCAAGCCAAAGCGCTAGCTGTCCTTCAGGGTTCTTAAATTGTAATAGCCATCTGAGTGCGGAATGGTCAATCAGCCAAAAATGTTGAGCATGTAGGTGCTTATGGTAATTTTTTATGCACTCCAGCACAGCCAGTAGCTCACGTCGAGTCGCACAATAATTCCGTTCAAATTTTAACAATGTGCGGCTATAGTAGCCCACGACCTTTTCCGTTCTATTGACCACTTGTAAAAGTACACCACCATATCCAGTGGCATTACTGTCAAGGATGGATTTATCACCTAGTACTGGATACCCTAAAACCGGTACTGCACGTAATGTCTGAATCGCCTTTTCTTGTGACTCATCCAAATGATACGCCTTAGATTTCTTGATGAGCTCATGCAAGATTTTTGCCACGCTCGCAAAGTTAGGCACAAAACGTCTGTAATATGTGCAGAGTCCCAAAAAGCTGCGTAATTCATGAAGATTCTGGGAACGAGGTCAATCCTTTACTGCTCGTATTTTATCTTCATCTGTGGAAATGCCATCTGCTGTAAAAAGATGCCCAAAATATTTTAGTTGTTTTTGAAACAATTCACATTTCTTCATGCTTAATTTTAGTCCAGCTATTGACATTTGTTGCAAAATTTTTGCCAGGTTTTTGAGGTGTTCGTCGAAAGTTCTGCCCGTCACTACTATGCCATCGAGGTAAACCAGACAAGTATTCCAATGGAGGTAAACCAGACAAGTATTCCAATGGAGTACTTTAAGTACGCGATCCATAAACCGCTTGAGCCAAAATGGCATAGCTTTAAACTGCCGTAAGCCACCGTTCTCACTAAAAGCAGTTTTCTCCTTATCTTTGTCTGCAATCTCTATGTAGAGAACCACTTTGTCCCAGCTAGCGTGTCGAGCATATCGTCATTTCTTGGTAGCGTGTAGCTGCCCTTTTTAGTGACATCGTTCAACTTCCTGTAGTCTACGCAGAATCTTGTACTGCCATCGTTTTAACTAAGACTACAGGCGAACTACAAAGACTCGAAATGGTTCAATTACACCGCTCTTCTCCATTCTTTAGCAGCTTTTTCACTTTATTTCTTTCTGAAGCTGCTAGACCTGCTACTCATTTCTCTACATTTTCGTCGAATATGGTGCTGGTTGGCATATTGGCAGGTTCTGGCAATTATTCGCTTTTTATTACCTCTACTGGAGCACATTGGCCTACCTTGGAGTTTTCACAAATGAATTTTTCATGGCCTGATAGATTGAGCACTCTCACTAAGACTATTCCTTGTTTACTAGATTTGACGAGGGCCTTTGCTGATAGCAAGTCCGTTTTAATATCTGTTGGTTCTACTACCTACAAGCGGTTGTCCTCACAATCTCAGTTTGAGGTGGTAGTTTTTGTTGTTTGACAGCAAATAAACTTCTGGTGTGCACTTGATGCTGGTATCCCACATCAACTCTATCTGTTGCCCCATATACGAATTGATACTATAGACAATCATAAAATCGGTACCAATGATAACCTCGTCTACAATATTGGCGACAATAAAAATGTGGCTTACAGTAATGTTCGTTATAGTCTTTTTCACCTCAATGTCTCCGTAGACGGTGGAAGACTCCCAGTAGCTCTTCGTGGTCTGATAATTTTAGGTTTCTCACACTATAGTGAAGGCATGTTGTCTGCCATTAATGTACCCGCACGTTGTAAGGTTGCTGTTATTTTTCTGCATCACTGATATGGAGATTGTGGGCCCATCACTTGTGTGAGCTAGCTCTTGCCCTCAAGTGCTAGCTCATTTTAGTTTAACGGGGACTCTTTTTATTTGATGGTAGTTGGCCAGTTTATTATTTCTCGGTGATGAAACGGATCTGGACCTCTTGCGTGGCGCTTTACAGTTTCTCTGGAAGTGGCCGATCTTTCCGCAATTAAAACATTTCAATTTTGTCTTCTGCTCATCTAGGAGCCGCTTTACCACCTCCTTTACCACGATTCTCACTGTTTCCGGCTTTTGCCACTGGAGACTGTTAATTTTCTCATCCATTACATTTAATTTTTCGTCAACAGTCTTTTCGAAATTTAACATTCTTGTCAGTACACCATTTACCCTTTTGCTTACCGTCTCATATATTTCTCGTAGCTTCTCTGTTGTTTCTTCAAAAGCTTTTGATTATCAGCTCTAGAAGATTCTTGTACCTGGATCAATAGCTTTTCATTATCAGCTTTAAATTTTCTCGTACCTCAGCCAAAAGCATTTTGCTCTGAACCTGCATTTTGTCCATATTGGCAACCAGCAGCGAATTAACGTCTATACTAGTTGTTGTTGTAGGGGCATTGAGCCTGTCCACTCTTAGTTCTTGGAATTTCATTTTTTTTTCTCCGTTTTGTATTTATTTAGTTTTTATTTATTTTATTTTATATTCGCAATCCCATTTCTGACACCAAAGTTACGTTTTAACCTTTTTAAAACGCTTGAGTTCTTTTTGAATGCGCTCAAATAAAATAAAAACTACTTTTTTGTTTAAAGTTTTTATTTCCTCACTTTATCTGTTATACAGTTTATCTTAATGCAGCAACTTATTTTTCTTGCAATCAATATTCGTTTATACAACACTTATTTACGCCTAAAAACGACCTTAGTTTATGACAGCAAAACAATAACTATTTGACTTAGGTAAAGCAGCCTTCTTATATACCTAATTGGAAAGTTTCGGAAGCTTGGAAAGTGCGGCATTGACAAGGTAATACGCTAATACCAAAATCTCACGATACAGTTTAAAGGGGCTGATGTGGTGTATTTTCTTTTCAGACATTTTTATTTTCGTAACAATATTTATCTTTATACATTGTCAAACTTTTTAACTTGCACTAAATACACAACTTAATACTTTAACTAACGCTTTAGTATGACTTTATTCTTTGAATGTTTAATTATGACTGACTGACTAAAGAGAATTACGCGTTTTATATAGGTATTTAGTTTTTAATGCTCGAATGTAAATTGAAAAATGTGTTGTTTTCTTTACTCCTGCTATGAATACTTTAACAGAATCTTGTTCGGTATGGTCTATCATTATATTAGTAGCTGCTCGTCCATGTCCATACATGAATGTTTTCGATGTAATCAAGCTTAGGCATATATTGATTTTATTATTACTAGTGTACTCAGCGGCCGACACAATCAGTCACATTCTAGCATCTAACATTTATTTTATTTATTTATGTAGAGGGTCCGCCATCTAACGTTTTTTTTTTTCAACTAGTGCTTATTTCGTGAATGGTAACACTTAGCTCATGTCTGATATGACAGATAATTAGTTTTATCCTTCCGCTGAACGAATATGGTTGTGTAAACGCTTGAACTTGAACTTCGCTAAGTGGGCCTGCGATCGACTTACAGAAGATGCCGGTTTTGCCAAAAAAAAAAAATCATATTTTCAGATGAAGCTCATATTGATCTCGGCTGGTATGTAAACAAGCAAAATTGTCGCACCATACATTGAAAAGACGATACACCCAAGGCGAGTCACTGTTTGGTGCGGATTTTGGTCCAGAGGCATAATTGGGCCATTTTTCTTCGAAAATGATCAAGGGGTGGCCGTTACAGTCAATGGCGATCGTTATCGAGCCATGTTGAACAAATTTTTGTTCACAAAAATTGAAGAGGAGGATATTAGCAGCATTTGGTTTCAACAGGACGGCACTACGTGCCACACAGCCGAAGCTACACTCGATGTTTTGCGGCCTTTTTTTTGGAAGATCGCATTATCAGCCGCAGAGCTGATGTCGCTTGGCCACCTCGGAGCTACGATTTGACACCGTTAGACTATTATTTATGCGGTGCCGTCAAAGATAAGTATTACGCCAACAAGCCAGAGACAATTGACGCTTTAAAGGACAATATTCGTGAAGCCATTGGTGAAATACAGCTGCACACAATCGATACTGTGCTTAAAAATTGGACCAATCGTGTAGGCTACTGCATGGCCAGCCGAGGCAGTCATTTGAATGAAATTATTTTCCATTATTAACCGGAAAGATTATACTTTCAAATAAAAAAAGAAATTTGAGAAAATATTCAGTAGTTTTTTTTTATAGCATTTAAAAAAATATATATTTGGCGGACCCTTTATATAATATAGTAAATGATAATTTTATAAAATGATAATTTTTTCAAAAAATTCTTAAAAAAAAAAAATCAAAAAAAATTATTTTTATATGACAAATATCTCATACCCTTCAGGAGATAAAGCGTTAATTGTCTAAAAACTACTAGTACTAGTACTGGTACATCTGGCACTCGGAAAAACTGCATTACATTTTTTTAAAGAAAAACACTAGTACTATAGTTCAAATACACGACTTGTAGACTAATAGAATTTTTGTGTAACAAAACAACGTTATTTTAATTGTCTAAAAAATAATAATTTTGATTAAATTTATACATCAATTAAAAAAAAAAATGATTCAAAATTAGTAATTCTAAGATATAACAAATAAGTGTAAGAATGCTGGATCATGAAGATGTTGGAAAAAATCAAAGGGTGCGAAAATGTTGTGAATTATATTGACCCTCAACCGTGCTTGGACAGATCCTCAGAAGAATTATTTACAATTTTGTCAAAGAAAGTTGCAGTCAGTAGAAGAACTTCTAGGGGCAAAAAATTTAAGTTAAAGTGTTCCATCAGGCAGTTTTCAGAATGCAGCTTTGACCTATTGTAACTAAAATGGTTAACGTAAAAGTCATTACGGTAAACTACATTGCATCTTTTTAAAGACATCGTCGAGGAAGGTAATTTTTTAAATGGTGAAGTGGAAATTGTTGGAAAAATTATTGAGTAAAAGCTTTTATTTGCCGTGTTCCCGGACTTACCTTCGTGTGACACAAAACTGTAAGTCACCAGGCAGTTTTAGCTATGTCTCAAAAATAATCTTGGTAGTTGATCAATATGTTGAATCATTGACAGCAGATAGAAACTTCGTAATGTGTTCGTCCCAATCTTTATGCTGCTCACTCACTATTTTTAGCAAGTATTCTTCTAGAGCTCGATTACCAGACTGCGATCGTATTTCTCACACATTTCTTTGAATATAGCAGACTTGAAATTTCTGCCTTAATCGGACTGTAACTCTATTGGAACCCTAAGCGACGTACCCAATTGTTCACAATTATATTTGCAATTACATTCGTATCTTGATTGGGTATAACATACACTATCGGCCATTTACTCAAATAGTCCATCACGACGAGAAAATAACAATTTCCGGCATTTCTGACGGAAAAAGGAGCTGCTACGTTCATCGCTATCCGCTCGAAGTGTGCTCCCGAGTGATATTGTTGAGCAGACCTCGACTTCGTACTGGACCTTTAGCTGCAATACACTGCGTGCACTTTGCTATCCAATCGGCTACTGCTTGTTGACATCGAATCCAATAAAACACGTTGTTTTAACTTTTTAAGGGTTAATGTCCTCCACTGAGTCCATTATGGAACTCATTTAAAACTTCATTCATTGTGGAGGAAGGCACCACTAATAGGTTGGAAGCAGTTTTGCCATTTACACATTCCCAGTTCCGATATAAGCGCCCAACAGTCAGCTTAAACTGTTCCATTAAGCGCAATATGCCTACATTAATAGCGTTTGTGCTGATATTTCATCGAGAGAAAGCCGTCTGTTTTCCTCCTTATCCGCTATTATCTTTGCCAATATTGCGTCACTTTGCGCTTTTGATTTTCCGTGTTTTATGTCCCTTCTGTGTTCGGTGCTTAAATCATAGGACTAGAGACGCCCAAGCCAAAGCGCTAGCTGTCCTTCAGGGTTCTTAAATTGTAATAGCCATCTGAGTGCGGAATGGTCAATCAGCCAAAAATGTTGAGCATGTAGGTGCTTATGGTAATTTTTTATGCACTCCAGCACAGCCAGTAGCTCACGTCGAGTCGCACAATAATTCCGTTCAAATTTTAACAATGTGCGGCTATAGTAGCCCACGACCTTTTCCGTTCTATTGACCACTTGTAAAAGTACACCACCATATCCAGTGGCATTACTGTCAAGGATGGATTTATCACCTAGTACTGGATACCCCAAAACCGGTACTGCACGTAATGTCTGAATCGCCTTTTCTTGTGACTCATCCAAATGATACGCCTTAGATTTCTTGATGAGCTCATGCAAGATTTTTGCCACGCTCGCAAAGTTAGGCACAAAACGTCTGTAATATGTGCAGAGTCCCAAAAAGCTGCGTAATTCATGAAGATTCTGGGAACGAGGTCAGTCCTTTACTGCTCGTATTTTATCTTCATCTGTGGAAATGCCATCTGCTGTAAAAAGATGCCCAAAATATTTTAGTTGTTTTTGAAACAATTCACATTTCTTCATGCTTAATTTTAGTCCAGCTATTGACATTTGTTGCAAAATTTTTGCCAGGTTTTTGAGGTGTTCGTCGAAAGTTCTGCCCGTCACTACTATGCCATCGAGGTAAACCAGACAAGTATTCCAATGGAGGTAAACCAGACAAGTATTCCAATGGAGTACTTTAAGTACGCGATCCATAAACCGCTTGAGCCAAAATGGCATAGCTTTAAACTGCCGTAAGCCACCGTTCTCACTAAAAGCAGTTTTCTCCTTATCTTTGTCTGCAATCTCTATGTAGAGAACCACTTTGTCCCAGCTAGCGTGTCGAGCATATCGTCATTTCTTGGTAGCGTGTAGCTGCCCTTTTTAGTGACATCGTTCAACTTCCTGTAGTCTACGCAGAATCTTGTACTGCCATCGTTTTAACTAAGACTACAGGCGAACTACAAAGACTCGAAATGGTTCAATTACACCGCTCTTCTCCATTCTTTAGCAGCTTTTTCACTTTATTTCTTTCTGAAGCTGCTAGACCTGCTACTCATTTCTCTACATTTTCGTCGAATATGGTGCTGGTTGGCATATTGGCAGGTTCTGGCAATTATTCGCTTTTTATTACCTCTACTGGAGCACATTGGCCTACCTTGGAGTTTTCACAAATGAATTTTTCATGGCCTGATAGATTGAGCACTCTCACTAAGACTATTCCTTGTTTACTAGATTTGACGAGGGCCTTTGCTGATAGCAAGTCCGTTTTAATATCTGTTGGTTCTACTACCTACAAGCGGTTGTCCTCACAATCTCAGTTTGAGGTGGTAGTTTTTGTTGTTTGACAGCAAATAAACTTCTGGTGTGCACTTGATGCTGGTATCCCACATCAACTCTATCTGTTGCCCCATATACGAATTGATACTATAGACAATCATAAAATCGGTACCAATGATAACCTCGTCTACAATATTGGCGACAATAAAAATGTGGCTTACAGTAATGTTCGTTATAGTCTTTTTCACCTCAATGTCTCCGTAGACGGTGGAAGACTCCCAGTAGCTCTTCGTGGTCTGATAATTTTAGGTTTCTCACACTATAGTGAAGGCATGTTGTCTGCCATTAATGTACCCGCACGTTGTAAGGTTGCTGTTATTTTTCTGCATCACTGATATGGAGATTGTGGGCCCATCACTTGTGTGAGCTAGCTCTTGCCCTCAAGTGCTAGCTCATTTTAGTTTAACGGGGACTCTTTTTATTTGATGGTAGTTGGCCAGTTTATTATTCCTCGGTGATGAAACGGATCTGGACCTCTTGCGTGGCGCTTTACAGTTTCTCTGGAAGTGGCCGATCTTTCCGCAATTAAAACATTTCAATTTTGTCTTCTGCTCATCTAGGAGCCGCTTTACCACCTCCTTTACCACGATTCTCACTGTTTCCGGCTTTTGCCACTGGAGACTGTTAATTTTCTCATCCATTACATTTAATTTTTCGTCAACAGTCTTTTCGAAATTTAACATTCTTGTCAGTACACCATTTACCCTTTTGCTTACCGTCTCATATATTTCTCGTAGCTTCTCTGTTGTTTCTTCAAAAGCTTTTGATTATCAGCTCTAGAAGATTCTTGTACCTGGATCAATAGCTTTTCATTATCAGCTTTAAATTTTCTCGTACCTCAGCCAAAAGCATTTTGCTCTGAACCTGCATTTTGTCCATATTGGCAACCAGCAGCGAATTAACGTCTATACTAGTTGTTGTTGTAGGGGCATTGAGCCTGTCCACTCTTAGTTCTTGGAATTTCATTTTTTTTCTCCGTTTTGTATTTATTTAGTTTTTATTTATTTTATTTTATATTCGCAATCCCATTTCTGACACCAAAGTTACGTTTTAACCTTTTTAAAACGCTTGAGTTCTTTTTGAATGCGCTCAAATAAAATAAAAACTACTTTTTTGTTTAAAGTTTTTATTTCCTCACTTTATCTGTTATACAGTTTATCTTAATGCAGCAACTTATTTTTCTTGCAATCAATATTCGTTTATACAACACTTATTTACGCCTAAAAACGACCTTAGTTTATGACAGCAAAACAATAACTATTTGACTTAGGTAAAGCAGCCTTCTTATATACCTAATTGGAAAGTTTCGGAAGCTTGGAAAGTGCGGCATTGACAAGGTAATACGCTAATACCAAAATCTCACGATACAGTTTAAAGGGGCTGATGTGGTGTATTTTCTTTTCAGACATTTTTATTTTCGTAACAATATTTATCTTTATACATTGTCAAACTTTTTAACTTGCACTAAATACACAACTTAATACTTTAACTAACGCTTTAGTATGACTTTATTCTTTGAATGTTTAATTATGACTGACTGACTAAAGAGAATTACGCGTTTTATATAGGTATTTAGTTTTTAATGCTCGAATGTAAATTGAAAAATGTGTTGTTTTCTTTACTCCTGCTATGAATACTTTAACAGAATCTTGTTCGGTATGGTCTATCATTATATTAGTAGCTGCTCGTCCATGTCCATACATGAATGTTTTCGATGTAATCAAGCTTAGGCATATATTGATTTTATTATTACTAGTGTACTCAGCGGCCGACACAATCAGTCACATTCTAGCATCTAACATTTATTTTATTTATTTATGTAGAGGGTCCGCCATCTAACGTTTTTTTTTTCAACTAGTGCTTATTTCGTGAATGGTAACACTTAGCTCATGTCTGATATGACAGATAATTAGTTTTATCCTTCCGCTGAACGAATATGGTTGTGTAAACGCTTGAACTTGAACTTCGCTAAGTGGGCCTGCGATCGACTTACAGAAGATGCCGGTTTTGCCAAAAAAAAAAAATCATATTTTCAGATGAAGCTCATATTGATCTCGGCTGGTATGTAAACAAGCAAAATTGTCGCACCATACATTGAAAAGACGATACACCCAAGGCGAGTCACTGTTTGGTGCGGATTTTGGTCCAGAGGCATAATTGGGCCATTTTTCTTCGAAAATGATCAAGGGGTGGCCGTTACAGTCAATGGCGATCGTTATCGAGCCATGTTGAACAAATTTTTGTTCACAAAAATTGAAGAGGAGGATATTAGCAGCATTTGGTTTCAACAGGACGGCACTACGTGCCACACAGCCGAAGCTACACTCGATGTTTTGCGGCCTTTTTTTTGGAAGATCGCATTATCAGCCGCAGAGCTGATGTCGCTTGGCCACCTCGGAGCTACGATTTGACACCGTTAGACTATTATTTATGCGGTGCCGTCAAAGATAAGTATTACGCCAACAAGCCAGAGACAATTGACGCTTTAAAGGACAATATTCGTGAAGCCATTGGTGAAATACAGCTGCACACAATCGATACTGTGCTTAAAAATTGGACCAATCGTGTAGGCTACTGCATGGCCAGCCGAGGCAGTCATTTGAATGAAATTATTTTCCATTATTAACCGGAAAGATTATACTTTCAAATAAAAAAAGAAATTTGAGAAAATATTCAGTAGTTTTTTTTTATAGCATTTAAAAAAATATATATTTGGCGGACCCTTTATATAATATAGTAAATGATAATTTTATAAAATGATAATTTTTTCAAAAAATTCTTTAAAAAAAAAAAAATCAAAAAAAATTATTTTTATATGACAAATATCTCATACCCTTCAGGAGATAAAGCGTTAATTGTCTAAAAACTACTAGTACTAGTACTGGTACATCTGGCACTCGGAAAAACTGCATTACATTTTTTTAAAGAAAAACACTAGTACTATAGTTCAAATACACGACTTGTAGACTAATAGAATTTTTGTGTAACAAAACAACGTTATTTTAATTGTCTAAAAAATAATAATTTTGATTAAATTTATACATCAATTAAAAAAAAAAAAATGATTCAAAATTAGTAATTCTAAGATATAACAAATAAGTGTAAGAATGCTGGATCATGAAGATGTTGGAAAAAAATCAAAGGGTGCGAAAATGTTGTGAATTATATTGACCCTCAACCGTGCTTGGACAGATCCTCAGAAGAATTATTTACAATTTTGTCAAAGAAAGTTGCAGTCAGTAGAAGAACTTCTAGGGGCAAAAAATTTAAGTTAAAGTGTTCCATCAGGCAGTTTTCAGAATGCAGCTTTGACCTATTGTAACTAAAATGGTTAACGTAAAAGTCATTACGGTAAACCACATTGCATCTTTTTAAAGACATCGTCGAGGAAGGTAATTTTTTAAATGGTGAAGTGGAAATTGTTGGAAAAATTATTGAGTAAAAGCTTTTATTTGCCGTGTTCCCGGACTTACCTTCGCAGAAAATTAACAAAAACTGAGTTTTTCTAAATATTTTAATAAACAAAAACCACATAAAATTTATTTTGTTACTAGGAAAACAAAGGCACCAAATCACCAATTTTAGGGAAATTTTTCCATAAAAAAGATCTAGTATAAAGTAGTATAAAGTAGCATAATTCTAAAGCTCCCAATTAGACTCAACTACGACGAGAGCAAATGGTACTAGTAATTTTTCAAATACACTCAGTGTTAATTTGAGCATTCTAATGGTATAAGAAAGTTTACAGTTGAGTACTAGTGCAGGTAATTTTAAAATAAAAAGGATACAAAAAATTGTCTTAGCCTAATAATTATATAGATAACCTTCGTATATCTTTCATCATTGATATCATCGCTACATTTCTTAATGTAGGACATACAAAAGAGCATGGGATAGTGCATGAGTAGTCTATTGTTATCATTTTCCGAAGCTTTAGCGGCTTGTTTTTTAAAAGGCTGTGGAATCATTGAAAGATGTACGTAATAAATCACACCTCCATACATGCACAGCACGCGGCATTGCCATCAGGTAATACTTTGCAGGTAGCCTTCACCGTTTTCAGGATTGACGATATCAGGACTTAAATTCTCCTCCAAATGGGTTTTGAACCTTCCAAGCTAACCTGAACACCTCGGACATGCAATGTGACTTGTTCTACAGCTTTATGTTCCTCAGGACATTCCAGGCATCAAGGAGATTTACTGTGTCCGAATCGTAAGTAGCTTTTATGATAGTCTCGCGACGAATTCTTTTTTTTTTTTTTTTAATTCAATCTTCTCTGATAATGTGAATTAACTACTTGTTTTCAAATCTCAACACTAAAAATAATAGTAAGTAAACCCAGTCAACGGGGGTCGAAATATCATGGCTTCCCAACAAGCTAGCTTCACCAAATTTTGTGTTTAGAGTTCTAATGATAAAAACAAACGACTTGAGAAAAAGGGCGGGCCACACCCGCTTTTTCCAAATTAATGGCAAATAGTACTTACTGGCAAAGTAGCTTCACCAAAATGGTTATACGGACTTCTACTACCAAAAAAAAAACAGCTTGAGAAAAAAATTAGCGGTCCATGCCCCATTTTCCTATACCCTAAAACCAAATTACCCGAAAAAATACTTACCAAAAAGCTACCTTTGACAAATATTGTGTACGCACTTTTACTGACAAAAAATTATGGATTAATCTGAAAATAACATAATAATGAATATACAGAAATCCCTCGATTTACATCGAGATTAGTTCAAAACGACTTAAATAGAATTTAACATTTCTCATATTACAAAATTATAAGTTTTTAATAAGGAAGTTAAAGAAAGTTATATAAAAAAGAACAGAATTCGCATATATTATTTAATTAATACAAAACAGTTTATTTTTTAAGTTACAGAAACTTTTTAAACTTTAATTCTCAGCTTAAAATTAAAGCAGTATTTACAGATAACAGGCTACGTAAATCGAAAAAACGACGCAAATTTGGAAGGCTCAAAATATTTATGTATTTATCAAAGAATCACTGTAGGTATATTTTCAAAAGATAAAGATCTTAATTAATCATGGTATGTTTCTTCGTTTTCATCCGCTTCTAATTCCAATGAATAATTATTTAAAGTCTCTAAGCTAAAATTAGAATCAGAACTATAATTGCAGCTGGAGGCTTTTTGAGATGGTGAAGGTAATAATAGCTCTGGTTGTAATTCAAGTATTTTAAAAAGATTAATGACTTCTCGAGGAAATGGAAGTTTTTTTGAACTATTTTTACGTTCTTGCACACATAAACTAGAAATGTATGGGTCAGAGCTATCCATAGCGCTATGATACATGTCAAGTATGTTGTGCACCCTTGAATCCTTTCGAGCGTGACCAGTTAGATCTTTTTTATAATATTTGTTTCACGCCTCAGATGCATTTTCTGCAAGGCAGCCTAATATTTTGTGTATTGTGGCTGACATCGTGTACCATTCGTATTTTTGGAAAAATATTTCACTGCAATGAGTGCGAAACCTTTGAGTATCAATTTCAAATTCAGAGGAGAGAACAATTGAGATTATGTGTAAATGTTTCAAAAAATCAATATTCAAACCAGTAATAGATGCTAAAAGGTCCGTGCGAGAAAATGCTCTTCTAGCTGTGTTGCCACCGTTGGTGTTGCCGCTGCCATTTGCCTTCGGCTTATCGACATGAAACCCCATTTGAAGCAAAAACTTCTTTTGAATTTGTTGTTCTTTTTTCCGCCAGGATTCTTTTCTCTTCTGTTCCACGATCTTGCCATTTTTTCAAATCTAGCTTGTATGAAAGCTTTAAAACAAACTCGCAACTACGAATCCATGCATGCAAAGGGCTTATTCCATATTTCAAAGCGTCGGCCTTCGAAAAAATTAAGAGAATCAATATTTCTTATAGTTCGAAATTGCTTTGGACCGGCATGACAGATGGGGCATTGCTGTGCACTTTTAGTTTCTGTCAACACATTTAAGACTTTCCCATCTATTAATGTCATATATAAATTATATTTTACTTTAATTTTTTCCCGTTACTTAGTGTGTATTGTAGTGGTTCCAACACACAATAACAAATATTATCACCTGTTGATGAATTTATTTTTATTGGAATGACTGATGTCACAAAAAGGGACTGATCGAAACTTTCCGAAGTATTTTCCACAAATTTTTGTTTAAACAAGCTGTGACCGGTAGAACCATCAAACCGTAGCTCAGAATTAGGATCGATTCTTTAACACCCATTGTACATCCATTGTTCGTCTTGATAAGCAAGAATTCTTTTCGCGGTGTGGTCTACCAAATTTTGCAATGAAACTTCGACAGAGCTTTCTTACGCTTTGATTTGCTCCGGTCTGCATTTCAATTTGCTTTTATAAACTTGATCATAAGTCGGATAAATACAACTATTGTTTTATATTTAATTGACGCATATTTATGTACTGCTTTTTAGTTAATCCGTTTTCTAACACAAACATTAAAGCTTCATCAGGTGATACTGGCGTAACTTCTTTATGGCTAGTACTAAGAACTTCTCGAATTTTGGATGGCCGATTTGGAGATATAGCAACTTGTTGTAGAACAAATTTTAAATCCGTTGCGTGGGATTTTTTTTGGCAGATATGGGGGCAGCATGGGAAGCTAATTCAGAAGCTAATCTCCTTTTATTTCTTTCGCAGCTATCGTAATAATTCAGTTTTGGTCGTCCGATAGCTTTAACCTTTTTCGGTATAACAAAAATTGTTTCTCGACCCAACCATTCCTTATTATATTTTCTAAATGCTTTCTCATTTTTGGATTGTTTATCCGATTGTAATTTAATACAATTCGATAAGCGACGTGCTTTAGTACATATTAATTTACTTACTTCACTGTCAATTTCGTATGATATCTTTCCTTTTATGTAATTCGGAACATTCCTGTTGTTTCTCAACCAAAACTCAAATATTTCAGAATTTTTTAACCTGAGTGTTTCTACAAAAATGCCAAAAATTCGTTTATTAGCAGTCAAATGCATACACTTGTGCCATTACATAAAACTTGAATCCTGTACAAACAATTACATGTAAATAGTTCCAATGACACTTCATGACATTTTTAGTTTTACTCCACGAAAAACGATAAAACTCTTCAGAATTTCACAAAAATATACACACAAAAAACCATCAAAATAAGTACGAAATACAAACATTTAGTAAACTATATTTGTATATGATAAAAATACTCACCTCGAGTATTGCAACTCATATTTACAAAGCCTTTTTACAAGAATATATTATTAAAAAAAAAGATTTTAATTTTATAAAAATTTTGTTACTTCACTTGTATTAACACGTACTAAAAAAAGTGTAACAATTAACAGCTGTTTGTACATAAACAGGGTTGCCAACAGAAAATTTTGTTTAATTTTTTTCTTATCAATATGTTTAAACACTATCAAAAAAAATTTTTAAATTTAAAGTTGAAAAATTGACTTTTTGCCGCTAAAATTGTGATTTCGGCCATAGTGCATTGGCACGTTTCGGTATTTATGGATGTTAGAATTTTATATGTACAAATACAACTTTGTCATCAGTCGCAAAATTTTATTTTGGCCTCACAGTTGTATCGCATTACATATTGTTACGAAAATAAAATTCGAAACTTCTACGTTTATTACTTCGCTAAAATAAGTAAACAAAAGCTGCAAGAACAACTATACATGATGTTTATAAATAGTCAGAATCGATAACAGAAACATTAGCAGAGATAAAATAAATAAAAACAACACAGCAACAACATAAACTAAGAGCAAAGAAAATAAGTAACAGACAATAAACAAGCAACAACAAATACTAAGAGTTGAAAGAGGTAGATGCTTACATACGCATGGCTACAAAAGAACTAAAAAGAAATTAAAAGAAAGAACTGGAATCTACCTGAAATATCGAGAGGTTCGAGAACTTTCGATGTATTGTTTACTCAGCCATATAAAAAGCACATCGATGCGAACAACGATCAGTTTAAGCAAAGTTAACTTAGCGAATGTGTTATTGGTGTGAAGAGAGTTTATAGGGAGTAAACTCGTGAAGAAAGTAGTGAAGTAAAAACCAATTTAATTGGAGCTAACTCATTAAAGATAGTTAAGTGTTGATAACCTCTGGTTGAAAGGGTTGTGATCGAACCTAAGTTATAACTACGATCGGGGTGGAAGATCTTTAGAAAGAAAGATCTGTCGAGTAATTGTTGTTGTTTACAAAGTTGTAAACGGAGTTATTAAGAATAAAAATTTTTATTGCCTGTAAAAAGATTACAACCAGTGGTGCACATAACTGTGTGGAATAAAGGATTTTTAATTAAAACCAAACACAAAATTTATTTTATTTTAACTACAATCTACAAACTCATAAATAAAAGTTTTTCAAAAGGTAAAAACGTAACAATATATAGAAGAAGCTTGCAGATCACGCTAAGGACTGAATTTATATTAATTAACCAATTTATTTGTATCACCTTTATGAGTCGATTATGGAATGCAACCAAACGTTGCCACTTGCCGAAAATTGTATTACGTTTGGCAACTTACAATTAAAAAAATTTATTAGGTCCTTATTATCTTGATTTTGTCTGAAATACAATATATTTTGACTGTGCTTTACAATAATTATTTTTATATGTTTTAACACAACATCTAACAGATCACTTAATAAGTCCGTAGGCTAAGTAAAACAAAAACTCGATTGACAAAACTCGATTTTATTATTCAACATAGTTGCCTTCGTGGGCGATACATCGACTACAGCGATTTTCCAACTTTTCGATGCCACTTTTATAGCACGATTTTTCTTTATTGTCAAAATAGTCCTCTGTTTTAGCGATTACTTCATCATTTCTTTCCAGCAAGCATTCTTTTGAGATCTGGAAACAGAAAAAAGTCGCTCGCTGGGGGCTAAATTGGAGAATACGGTGAGTGGGTTAGCAATTCGGAGCCCAATTCATTACATTTCGCCATCGTTTTCATCGATTTGTGACACGATTTGTGGTCACGCAACAACCACTTTGAACAGAACTTTCGCATACCCAAATGTTCGTATAAAATGATAAAAACACTACAATCTGATATCTTTACTATGTCAGCTAGCTCGTGCACCTTCAATTTGCAATTGATAATAACCAATTTGTGGATTTTTTTGATATTTTCTGGAATAACAGCCTCATTTGGATTTTGGTCTTGATGGAGCAGAGTTCGGATAATGTTTATCAAGCCATTGTTTGGTTTCCTTTGTATTTTTTTTTTTTTTTTCATCAAAAAGCAATGCTTTATCAAAACTCGAAATTCACTTTTTTCCATTTTTCCAATCGTTTGAAGGTTAGTGCTAAATAAAAATCATATGGACAAAATTCTAGTAACGCCATCTATGTATCATCCTAAGGACTTATTGAGTGACTTGATATGTGTCGTGACCGATAATCTTAATCTTAATTTCAGTTATTATACAGGAAACTACAAGTTTTTTGTTACCATTTGCAAGGCAGCTGATTTTTGATTTCTTAAAGTACTACGTTTAGTTGTGAATAAAATGATACTTCAGTTTTTAAATTCGGATGGAAGCTGACGAAGTTATAGCATCTATTATCAAAGCACAGAATTTGGGTTTTGGATTACCACCCAAATCCAAAACCGAGTTCAATTGTCTATATGTAGACTTGAAGAAGTCAGCAATTATATGCGAAATGACAAAATAATTGGAAGATGAACTTCCCCGTAGAACATTTCAGTAGGAGACGTAGATGATTTGCCTTTAACACGAACGAAATCATAAAAATACTTTGGGTTACTAGCAGAGTTTAACAAATATATGTTTGGAAAAAAACTACTTCCAAAAAAAAGGAAAGGATAACGAATGTTGTTCTTTGGTAAATTTAATACTAATTTCTATTTCCAAAATCAATACAATATGGATAATAGTTCACAACAACACATACAATATTGCTCGAACATCAATATTGTATACTTTACATTAAATATTATTACAATTTTGCTTAATATTAGAACCGAAAGCGAGAGTTTATTATATCAGCTAAGATACGTAGAAATCAATATTTCATAGTTCACATTAAATGTTATTACAACTTTGCTTAATATGGGAATCGAAAGCGAGAGTTTATTGTTCCACTTAAGATTCATAGAAATGTTGTTGCCTGAATCGTAGACATTGATTTAGGCGATAGTTCATAATGCTACTTAAAATTCTAGGACATATTATTTTACATTTATGTACTTGAGATATTCGATCTGATGGTGCAATAAAATAAAAGAAATTGAAGTATGTATGGTTACGTTTGTTTACAAACAAATCGTCACACATACACATACATACTCAGAATGAAAATAAGATTTACAATACAACTGTTCTAGCGGTTATAACTTTTAACCTTATTCTATCCAGATACTCCGTATGGCAATAATGATCCGTTCAGCCATAATAAGCACGCGCTCTCGAGTAGAGCTCTCATTCAATATTAGACCCCGATTTCGAAAACCTTGTTAACAATCGAACGCTCCGAACAATGGTATACAAACGGAACACACAAAACTTTGAAATATTACCCCATAGAACTATATTATATATGTATCCAGTGAACAAGAGTCATTTCGTCATATCAGTGAACTAAGACGACGACTTAACAATAGATAGAAATGTATTCATGCGACCTAAGTCAGTATGACTATAATCAAACCGTCATCATATATCCAACGGAAGCTTTCAACAAAGATCAAATTAAATATATAGCAACAGCGTGTGATAATAAATATCCTCAGAGACGGATATATAGTATATACGAAATAAAGAAGAAATATTTGTGTTCTAAATAAATATAAGATACAAAATCGTACCAAAAAAATTTAATACATTATTCAACTGGAAAATACAATTTTATCAATAAATAATTTCCACGATTGTATAATGTAGAAAACAACATTTGACGTTGATATCTCAACTAGAAGTCTTTTTGACTGCCGGACAAGTTCGGCTAATATACAATAATTCGAAGACTGTTGATATGATCTAAACATGATTTGCCAGCACAGAAACCTGCACGCTCCTTCTAAAAAAATAGCATGAAGGATTTGATAGCCTCCTAATTATTATGTTACATACCTTATTGATCATGCTTAGTAGTATTAGTTTCTCCAAAGCCTTCAGTCTGTAAAGTCGGAAAATTGAACACTCTCGCAATTTCATTCTGGAGAATTTATTCCTCCGAGAAATTAAATTAAGTTCTATGTGCAAACGAACACTGGTGGTTGATGGTTGGAAATGTTTAAATTATATATGTTGGAAGCTTTTTTTTTGCAGAAAAATATAGGTCACGAATTCTATTCGCTTCAACTGCTGTCAGTGGCTTCTTTGCTATGTTGTTGATCCACTTTATCTTGTCGCGACAGGCACTGCGTTTGACCTCTTGGCTTATACGATTATGGAATTCTTGGAATTTGGCCTCATTGGATCGAATTCGAGTGTTTAAAAAAGCGTTTGCATTCTTTCTTTCCTGTAAAATTCCCACTGAAATAGTTCAGCTACAAATAACTCATAACATTTTGGCTTTTTTGCCTTTAAGCTTTAATAATATTATATTTGTTATTTTATATGACTTCATACAAAACCATTATGTCCATGATAATACAAAAAAAAATTACATATCAACAGGTCTTAGAAATATAAAATAAATTTTTTGATTAAATCTTGTTGCATAGTTTTAATAAAAAACAGGTTTTAAAAATATAAAATAACTGTTTTTATTAAATCTTGTTGCATAGTTTTAATAAATATTAAAATTGAGAAAATAAAATGAATTATATAAAAATTAATTACAAAAAAGTAAGATTGTGTTAAAAGAACACGCAGAAAAAGTCTGCGTACAAAAGTGAATGCACTCTCTTAAAATCTTATTTTTGGATATTTATGACAGCATTAACCATAGTTAGTTAGTTAGTAGTTAATGGTTAGTTAGTTGAATGGTTTATTCTTTTGAGAACCACAACCAATCTTTTTCGCATGGAATAGACGAGTTTTGTGGTGACTTCCAGTGATATTTCCTTCCATTCGGTTGGCGAAACTTTTTTAATATAATTTTTCATATTATAACATGAAAGAGAATTTTTTACCCCAACAATCCCATAAATAATCAATTGAATTGATATCTAGAGACTGTGGTGACACACGGAGCTGTTTTGGAACATTATAAAGCATCTAAATCTTTGCAATATCGGCTGCGTTCTTAGAATCGTTACCTTATTCAAATAAAACATTGCTACCAAAACCCAGTTTCGTTAAATATTGTGTCCATTTGACCTTTAGAATGTCAGAAAGCTCTCTTGGCCGCAATAGACTCTATAACCTACAAATTGTATACCACGTTAGCCGGCACTTACACCCTAACCATTATACCTCCACCACTGTGTATGACCGTGTCGCTGTATCGGATTTTCTCCACACGAATTGACGACTTTTTATAAAAATACAATACTTACTCTCATCAAAATATAACCCTTTCCCAGAATTTTAATGGTTTATTTAACAGCTCTCTACCGAACAACATTTTTCTTTGACTCTGTAAATTCTTTAGATTTCTTTTATTTTGGCAACAAAATAAAAGAATCAGAAATATACTTAAAAATAATAATTTTGTTTATCATTTTCTTTTGTTCCCACAGTTTGGTCAAGCAAAGCTAAGAATTCATAGGTCAGCATATGTTATAGCACAACGAAAAACATATCAAATATTTTTGTGTTCTCGTGATAGACAGTATATATATATATTCGATATGTGTTTTGCATTGACGAAACTGTGGGTATATGTGTTTTTAATGTTCGTTTTACTTTTAATAAATAAATTTTAAGAATTTTTGTTTAACTATATTATGTATTGATCATGTTGTATAAACAATAATTAATAAATGTCAGTTTATTACAACTCTTCCAATAATTGACTTGTTTTCTTTAATAACGCTTCGTCTTGGCGAAATTCAGAAATTAAACGCTAATATATAAATTTTTAGCAAGGCAAACGAGCCTTGACTTGTACATATGTTCGACCAAGACAGAACACAGAAATACAATCGAAAAAAAAATAGAACAATCATCGCAGCTTCTCCGCCAGCTCAAGGCAACTGGCGAAAATATTGTCTCCATTATTCAAAATCTTTCAAAAGACTCCAGTAGCGAAAAATGCCAGCCTATTACCAAGATCAACTGAAGTTTCTACAGGCAGCATGGGCTGAGTTTGATGACACAGATAATAAGTTGCGAGGCTTGAAGAACCTTGACAAATCTGATGAATATTTCACATCATAAAAAGTTCAAGCACTGGCGTCGAAGTATATCGCATTAATGGAGCACGAGCTTAAAACCCAGAACCAAAGTTCAGACGGCAAAGAGCTCCTTCAACCAAGTGGAACTAGTGGGCACAATGGTCTGATCAGCCGTTTTCTTGGCAAAATGTCGGCTCTTTCTCGCCAACTAGAGAATCTTCAACCAGAGTCAGGTCAAGAAGAAGCTTATTATGCGATAAACGGGCCACAATCACCCAGATATGGCAGCAACTAGAACGTCTTAATGATGAGGTGTTGGACAAATATCCTGATCCAGACCGAGCTGATAATGACTCACAGAGATATGTTCGCCTCGAGCAGGACCCCCAGTCAGCGATCATCAAGCTCTCAAGTGCCAATAAAAATTTACCCCACTCTACCATAGAAGCAAAGACACAATACATTACCCTTGCCTACGATCTCCATCACTAAGTTTGATGGCGATTACATGAAGTGGTCATCATTTTTCGGACATATTTAAAAAGATTGTCAATGAACAGCGGATGTCTGACGCTTATAAGATGTGGTATTTAAAAACTAACGTGATTGTCGAAGCAGCAAACCTCATCAATCATCTTGCTATAACTGAAGAAAGTTACCAAGCGGCATGGAAGTTGCTGGAAGACTGCTACAATAACAAATGTGTTATGTTGGCTACGGCAATTCAAAAGCTGCTCGATCAGCCAGCTGGAGCTTGCACATTAAGTAGCATTAAGCGGTAGCACGATATAACAAAGAAGTGCCTGGCAGCTCTCTCCAGATTACGTCGTGGGATCCACTCCTAATACGTGTCTTGGTCAAAAAACTAGATCAAATAGTTCATACTCATTATGAAGAATCTATCTCTAACCCAAAGGAGTTACAACCAATCAGTCAATTCCTCACTTTCCTCGAAAACTATTTCCACACTCGAGGCAATGGGATATAAGGAGCTAACGTCTTTCAACAATAACAAAATTTACACGCTCACAATACATTAGCTCGCTCGATGCTTCATGTGCAAACGAGATTCTCATCCGTTATATCCGTGCAAGGACTTCATGTTACACAGCCCTACAAACGCCTCAACCTTGTGCAGAAACAGATTATGTGTCAACTGCTTGTATAGTAACCACAGCAAAAAGGTGTACCATTTTAGGCCGCTGCCAAAAATGCGGAAAAAGGCATCACACTTTAGTACATTTGGAACTCCACACAAAACAAAGTACATACATCTAACAAATTAACTTCAACCAAAGAAGATCGCGGAAGTCGAACAGGATCAACTCCGATTAGTAACATACCAGCAGAACAGGCGACATCCATTGTCACCACCCCAATCTTAGAGTACGAAGATATAACAGTTAGTTCTGCAAACAAAAAACCCTTCCGTCTTGTTAGAACAGCTTTGGCAAAGGTTAAGGCTAATGGTTTGGAAACCGAATGCAAGCTAATAAACGAAGGGTTAATGACACGGTTAGGACTCCCAGCAAGGGCTACATCCATATCAATAAATGGTATTAGAAAAAACCGAACTAAGGTTCAACACCCTGTCAACGTTATCATTCATTCCCGACTCAACAAATTTTCAGTACTTTTAAAGGCATTTGTATTGCCGCAAATAATTGCACCTCAACCTGCTCAACTTCTTCGCACTGAAAAGTGGTCAATTCCCAGCAATGTGACTGTCAGACCCAACCGTCCACCGTCCAGACAAAATTTATATATTATTAGGGGCGGAATATTACCATCAATTGCTCGCGGTTGGGCAAATTAAATTAGCTGACAAGCTTCCAGTGCTGCAAAATAGGACCTTAGGCTGGATAGTATCAGGAAAGGTTTCTGGTCAACAATTATCAGTTGCATCATGTCTTAACTGAACACAATAAAATTGATATATATATTGAACAATTCTGACAACAATTTTCACCTTATGATGCACAATGTGAAGCACACTTAAATCAACACACCACACGCGACAGAGACGGAAGATTCGTCTTACGCCTTCCAATCTGTGCCGAAGCATCTGCTGTAGGAGTCCCACACAGCATCGTGTTCAATCGATTTATTTCCTTGGAACGCCGACTATCAAAAAATCTGGCAATAAAAGAACAATGCACATAATTTATGAAGGAATATGAAGACTGCGACCCGAAGGCAGCACCACTGTTATTCAACGCTTCATCGAAAACATCATCACGAAAGTCACTGAACGATATTTTGCACATTGGGCCACCACTCCAGAATGAACTGTTTACTATTTTTAGATAATATCAGATAATCCTGTGGCGAAAAAAATCCCGCTGAACCAATCAGCTATTTTAAATTGAACACCGTTACATATGTAACCAGACCAGCGCTATACCTAGCAATTAGATGTTTGAAGGAAATAAGCCATGACAACAAGATACATTCTCCCTTAGCAGCAAACTTTTTATAAAAGAATTTTTATGTTGATGATGTACTGGGTGGAGCCTAGAGCCTAACCATAGCTCTAGAAACTCAACGTCAACTGCAATATGTCATGGCAAGATACGGATTTAATTTACAAAAGTGGTGCGCTAACCATACTCAATTCCTTAGTATCATCCCCGAAACCGATCAAGAAACCAGCCTCGACTTTTTTAAAGATAATAATGAGTACACAAAACACTAGGATTAGCTTGTCTACCCAAATGTTACCAACTTAAGATTAAAGTCAACATCCAACCAATAAAGACTGTATTTAAAAGGACAGTCACTTCAGATTTGGCACGCATTTTTGATCCGTTGGGTCTCTTGTCCTCTGTAGTCGTCAAAGCCAAATGTTTGTCCAGGAGTTATGGACCTTAAACCTCTCTTGGGACGAAGCTGTTCCTTCAGAATTTGGTTCTCGTAGGCGAGATTTTCGAAGTAATCTTAAAGAACTCGAAATCTTTTAAGTTCATCGGCTCATTTACAAGGTTGAGATTTTCAACAAAACACAACATCAAGTTTCTACAAATGCATCCGAGAAGGCATATTATGTCAGGACGTTAATATCTAATAAAACTATTATTGTATACACTTCCAAAGCTGGAATTTTGTGCTGATCAGTTAGGAGCTATCTCAGCTGCAAGGGTTAAACACGATTTGGACATGAGTACAGTAACAACATTCTATTTGACTGATTCAAAAATCGTGTTAACATGGATAAACTCTAGGCCATCCTCTCTTCATACATTCGTGGCAAATCGAATAGTTCCAATGATAATCCCGCGGACATCAAGTCTAGAGGATTGAACCCCCAGCAATCCATCGATGTGTATACTAGGCAAAATCAAAACCAAAATGTCCAGCAATTAATGGGAAGTTTACCTGAAATAAGGGTGACCCCAGCAAGACCCTTCGTCAATGAAGAAGTAGACTATTGTGTCCCAATATGGGTTCACTTTCAAACGAGAGGAAAGCGACCCCAAAAAGGCGTATATTGCGGTCTTTTATTGCTTTTCTACGAAGGCAGTTAGTTAATTTAGAACTAAACGGACCTTAACCGATTCCTTCATTGGGGCACTCAAAAGGTTTATCAGTCGTAGAGGACACTGTCAGAATCTTTATTGCGACAACGCAACAAACTTTGTGGGAGTTCGCAATCAACTAGCAGAATTGTCAACCGCCTTATTTTCTACAAGAGCTCAAGAAAAAAATCAACGGGAATGTGCGGATAAAAACATTAATTTCCATTTTATTCCTCCACGTGGCCCGCATTTCGGTGGACTATGGGAAGCCGCAGTAAAGTCGACTAAAAGGCTTCTGGTTAAAGAATTGCAAACGCATCCTTGACCTATGAGGAAATAGAAACCGTGATTTTAGAGGTTGAAGCGATCTTCAACTCGAGACCAATTGCACCACTGTCGAATGATTCTAGTGATGCGTTGGCCTTAACTCCTGAGGATTGATTGGGGAACCTTTAATAGCCCAAGTCGATGCAACAGCACAATCAAAATCAACCTCTTTAATTGATCGGAATTGGTATCTCGATTAAAACATCAATTTTGGAACCGATGGTCGCTGGAATACCTCAATGAACTTCATCAGCGGAACAAGTGGCAGAAAAAATCGCAAAATTTGCTACTTTATATTTTGGCACCATATTTATAATTAAAGATAAGCCGCCACCTGTCATGACATGCGGCTCGGCAAGGTAATCGAAAAAACCACGTGCCAGATGGAGTTGTCATGACAGCCGCTATCAAAACTTCTACCGGTGTCATTAAATTCATTCACTAACTCCGCTTCCTTTAGAACCACCAATAACTTCTGCTGAGAATGAAACACCAGATAAACCGCCACTCTTTAAAAAAAGCAGGGCATCCAACGACCAAGATAAAAATCTGCAACCTCCAAAATGCTCCAATGTGACCACTACAAGCATGCTAATGCTCTTAGCATTGTTCTTTCTACTGGTGATGTGCGCTCAAGTTACTTATACACAAACCACTAGTAATCCTGGGTTAAATTTTGAACATATTGGCCAAATCAAGCCGATGGTAAAATGGAAACTTTATATATATTTTGAATGTGCACTGTTTTATAATGAAATGCAGCTTCTGGTTAACGGAACAGCTGCTTTAGTTGAAGCCTGTAAAATTCGCACCTCAACACTCAATATAACGGATTAACCATTTTCACAACTTTAAGGCGAAATGGGGGCCGGTCTAGACAATCTCGCAAAACGGAAAAAACGCGTGGCAATAGATATCGTCGGCAGTGTGGCAAATTCCTTATTCAGTGTACTTGACTAGAAATATGCTGAGCGAATGACCGACATCATCAACACTATAAAAATCAATGAAGTCCACTTGCAAGGTCTTCTGCGGAACCAAACATCATTTCTCGACTCTATCCTAAATCTTAGCGAGCAGGAAGTTCGCCCTCAAGCCAATTTTGAAAAAATTAACCTTAAAATCAGTAGACTCAGAAACCTCACAAACATTAATACCAATTATCGATCGCAACTAATCTTGTTCCTCAGCATCTAGTTAATTTCAACCAATTTATAAGGAATGCATACTTCAATGATTAATTTATTAGCCGATACTTACTATCGTCGGATCAGCCTCATTCTCTTGACCCCACACTAATTTTCTACTGAAATTGATAAAGCAAATTTTCCAGCAGACCTAACACTACCAGTGGTGGATATCATTCATCAATATAGTATCGTGACAGCTCATGCATAAATTTTAAATCAGCACATTATTTGCATATTGCTTATTCCATTGGCGCATCAAAATAAATATGATCTGTTTCATCTTACACCAGTTTCTCAGCTAGTAAATATTACTTTGGTTGCCATTATACCGACCACGAAAATGATGGCTCTTAACCCTCAGTGTGATGAATATTTTCAAATGGATAATACTAAACTCCTCGAATGCAATACCCTCGAACACAATACATTATTACGGCCAAATAACCAAGCAACATATTCTAAAGGTGCGCACCAATATGTAGCTGCGAAATACACTTATTTAAATTGAAATACAGAGGTGATAGTCAATAACAACGTCTGGTACCGATTATATAAAAGGAGTCAGTGGCTGGTGGCAACCAAACAACAACTCAAATGAAGTGCAGTGTGCAAAGGAAAAAATAGTTGAATTCATGATCCCGCTGTGGACCACAATAAGTTAATTCTATAGATTTCTTTTATTTTGTTGTCAAACAGAATTAAAAATAATAATTTTGTTTATCATTTTCATTTGCTCCCACAGTTTGGTCAAGCAAAGCGTGAGAATTCATACGTCAGCATATGTTATAGCACAAACATATCAAATATTTTTGTGTTCTCGTGCCAGACAGTATGTAATTCGATATACGTTTTGCATTGAATAAACTGTTGGATTATGTTTTTAATGTTCTTTTTACTTTTAATAAATAAATTTTAAGCTTTTTTTGTTTTACTATATTAAGTATTTTATTACAACTCTTCCAATAATCAACTTGTTTTCTTTAATAACCCTTCGTCGTGGTGTACCACCTTGATGAAATTCAGATACTTAACGTAATTGTCTTTCTGTAACACTTAGATAACCTGCCAAGTTAGCCAAATTGTGATTGGCCATTTGTTTTCATTACTAATTATCCTGGTGTACAACCAGAGTTAATTATCTCTTATAAGCGCTTAGCGCGGCTAACAAGACTTGACTTGTACAGACTCTATTTAATGAAATAAGGGACTTCTTTTGTTCTTTACGAGCACGAAAACGGTTTCGATTTAAGATATTTCTGAAATTATTATTACATATACTCTTGTTCAATTTTAAATTAATGCTTTCTGCCAAAATAAAAAGTTTTGTACGCAAACTTTTTCTGACTAGTATACGAAACTATTAAACGAAATGAAACGAAACTATTAAAAATAAATTAAACTTTATTCAAATACAGTTAAAGAATTTGAGCTTAGAATCTTTTTTCTAAACGAATGTCACAATAAAGTTTATAGCTAAGACAACTACTGTACTAATTAAATGTATCTTTACTTTAGGCATTGTTTATTTTCGTAACAATATTTTAAAAGTGTACCAAAACCTAGAGTTCAGCAGCGCCATAAAATGCTAGAATTCGATTTGCAGAAAAGCATATATTTGAGGTGAGAAGTTTAAATATGTGGTATTTAGAGACGACTAAAAATTAATTTAGATGATTCCGATGGTCTTTAAAAATATTGGACAGATATTCGCCAAAATCATAAGACTCATTTATCCATGAATTTCCAAAGAGGTTCTCTTATGATATTGGATGCATTTAGATAATAATGGACCTTCGCCTATATGCTTTATTATTCATAAAATGAATTAAACTTATACGTTGAACATGTTTTCAATAATTTGGTTGAGTATTGAGAAAGTTTCCGTCAAAATTCTTCCATTTTCCAAAGGCATATCGCGGTAGTCCACAATTCCAATGGTGAAATTGAATGACGTCATTATATCCAGTTGTGGTACAATTAAATATTGTGTTATAAGCCCGTTGAAAAAAAAATGTTGGTAACATTAGTTCACACGCTATACTTATTTAATTCGATAGTTATAGTTTCTTAATTACAATAAGATATTCAATACAGAAGTTTTATATCTAAATTGAGTTCTTCCCTAAAGAGGTTTCGATTTGTTAAAAAAGTTTCTGAAATAAAACCATTGTTTTTAAAAATAATGTAAAATGTGTTGTACGCTATATAATTAAAAACAAAACTACAAATTGAAAGACGTAGTTTCAATAACTATTGAATAAAATATGCAGAAATGCTGTGTAATTTTAAGAACTAATTTAAATCTTTTACAATGTTAAATATAATATTACACTATAGTATAAATTATTTTCATTTTGTTTTAGATTTGACGTCATACTTAATAGCCCTGTGTTAGTTCTTCCACGATCTTGTCAAAGTCCTGAAGTTTTTGTTGCTAATTTAGGCAAATTTACTATGAATAACACTTTCGATCATATCGAAAACAATGATTATCCTATGAGAAAAGATACATATTTTCTCGATATAAAAAACATAAATTTATTTTCATTAAATATTTATAAAAGAAGTGAAATGAGGTGCAAAGTGCTTCCAAAAGCCAATGAACTATATTCCTGCAAAACTGAAGCTGTAGCAATATTGTATGATACTGCTGTGCTTTTTCGATGTAATTGTGTAACAAAACCTTCAACAATAGATACAAGATGGAGCTTTCATCAAACGTTTCAGGTAAGATAAACTGTATTGTTACGTTTTTACCTTTTTAAAAACATGTATTTATGAGTTCATATATTATAGTTAAACTAAAATAAATTTTGTGTTTGGTTTTAATTAAAAATCCTTTATTCAATACAGTTATGTGCACCACTGCTTGTAATCTTTTTACAGGCAATAACAAAATTTATTCTTAATAACTCTGTCTATTTACAACTTTGTAAACAACAACAATTACTCGATAGATCTTTCTTCCTAAAGATCTTCCAACCCCATCGTAGTTATAACTTAGGTTCGATCACAACCGTTTCAACCAGAGGTTATCCACACTTAACTTTCTTTACTGAGTTAGCTCCAACTAAACTGGTTTTTTACTTCACGATTCACTTCACGAGTTTACTCCTTATAAATTATCTTCACACCAATAACACATTCGCTAAATTAATTTAACTTAAAACTGCAGTCGCTGAGTTTACGACACATAAACTGATTGCTGTTCGCATCGATGTGTTTTTTATATGGCTGAGTAAACAACACATCGAAAGCTCTCGAACCTCTCGATATTTCAGGCAGATTCCATTTCTTTCTTTAATTTCTTTTTTAGTTCTTTTGTAGCCATGCGCATGTGAACATCTATCTCTTTCAGCTCTTAGTATTTGTTGTTGCTTGTTTATTGTCTGTTACTCGTTTTCTTTGCTGCTTAGTTATTGTTGTTGCCGTGTTATTTTTATTTACTTTATCTCTGCTAATGGTTGTTGTTGTAGATTTGGTTATTTGTAAACAGCACGTATAGTTGTTTTTGCATCTTTTGTTTATTTATTTTAGCGATGTAATAAACGCTGTGGTGCCCAACAGTATGAATGTGCGAAACACGGTTTAGGGCGTTTTTTAACACATTTTCTAATTTCTAAATTTTAACTTATCAATTTGTGTCACCAAATTTTTTAATTTTCAGTTAATAAATTTTTTTTATGATAAACTTTTTTTGTTTGTAAAGAACAACGTTTTTCAATACGGACTTTTGAGTTCGATACAGTTTGTCAAGCTTTTTTATGTTTTTTTATTATTTAATTCTCTTAAAAAATGCGTTTTTTCATTGAACACCTTTTCGTTTTATCGGAGATTCTTACCGGAGTTGCCAATTTAGCGCATTCGATTACTAAAAAGTCGCATTTTTTCTGTAAATGCTTTTTTTAAAATAGAGTTACTAGACTTAAAATGCTTCATGCTGTGTAAATTACGTTATTCCAGACATTTTTATAAAATTATATTATTTAGTTATATTATTATCATTGTCATCATCATACTAACCAGACACTATTGCAGGACACTGTGACCCATGGGATCTTTTGTGCATCTTTCGATCTATAGTTTGTTCAGCAGATCTGCTGTCTTCTTAATGAACACCAGCAGATGTGAAACCATAATAGTGGATATGACCTCCATTGAGACCATATGTCTACCTAAATATTTCCACATAAACCTATCAGATATTCTCACAATATGTTCCGCTTTCTCTGATGTCTGTGAGCACATTCTACTCTTTATGACTTTTATTTTACAACTTTACACAATGAAACTGATTGACGTAGGCGAAATAGCTTCCTTATATACCTGAATTCCTACAGTTTAGAAAGTTTCTCTCAAAACTTCTATTCAATCCGTTAATTTTTACCCAGAGATGGTCGAATTGGAATGCTGTCAAATGTACAAAAAAGTATGGCATTACCAGGATGACACGTTGACACAAACCAATAGACTAAAGTCACACAATGCAGTTTCAAAAGTACTGATACACTATATGTCTTCTTTTTAAAAACACTTAAGCATGTTCTTTGTCCCAAATGGGCTCATTATTTCTTCACATAGCTCGCCAGACGTTCTAGATGTACCGCTTTCATTTTTGATCTCGGACTATTGTTCTTTTGTATTCTGTATACCAAACCGTTTAACTACTTTATAAGGTCCATCGTAGTTAATTTCTAGTTTGGGAGTTCTCCCTCATCGAAGCCCTCAGTATTTTCTGTATGATCACATCCGACTTTCATTCTATCATTCTATTCTAACACCAAATTCTAAGTCACCAGGCAGTTTTAGCTCATACCCAAATATAATCTTGGCAGGTGATCTAAATGTTAAATCATGGACAGCTGATCGGTACGCCAATAAAGACCTCGGAATATGTTTGTCCCAGTATTTTTGTTGATTACTCACTAATTTTGGCAAGTATTTCTCTTGGGTTCGATTAAGTCGTTCCACCATTCCATCAGACTGCGGGTGAAGCGGCGCATCTTGAGTCTTCTCGAAGAGTGTCCTCCTCTGGCTCCATTATGGGACTCATTAAAGACTTCCTTTATTTTGGAGGAAGTTACTACTATGTGGTTGGATTAAGTTTTGCCATCAGCACTTTCCAAATGGCGATATAAGCACCCATTAAACAACTTCAAACTGTTGTGCCAAAAACGATTTTTTAAGAAGACCTACTGATATTTCATTGCGAGAATGCCGTCTGTCCTCTTTTTTGCTGCTATAATCTTTACCAATATTGGGTCGCTCCTTTGCGGTCGTGCCTAGTCTTCGCTTGCATCTTATTGCGTCAGCCAGATATCAATGATGGATTACTTCTTCTCAGCCTTCGCACAATGTTTGCACCCTGAATTACAAGGCCGTCGTGAGAGAGCGTCAGCACTTCCGTGTTTTATGTCTCTTCGGTATTCAGTGCTAAAGTCATATCTGGGGTCTCTCAATCCAACGTGCTAGCTGGCTTTCAGGGTTCTTAAATTGCACCAGCTGCCATTGCAGCCCAGAATAATGAATTCTAACCAGAAAATGTTGAACATATAGGTCCAACATTACTTATGGTAGTGTTTTATGAATTCCAGCACTGGTAGTAACTTCGTCGGATCATACAATAACGCTAAGGCTTTGACAGTGTGCGACTATAATAGTCTCATTGACTACTTAGGAAAGTACACCACCAGGATAAATTTTTCATCTGGGGCTGGATTCGCCAAAGTCGGTGGTGCATACAATAGGTGTTTTGATGTGTGGAATGCCTTTTCTCGTGACACCCAATGATACGTCTTAGATTTCTTGGTGAACTCATGCAAGCTTGTTGCCACGCTTGCATAGTAAGGCATAAAGCGTCTGTAATATATGTGCTTAGTCCAAAGAAGCTACTTATTCATGAAGATTATGGGAACGAGGCCAATCCTTTACTGCTCGTATTTTATCTTTATTTGTGGAAATGTCATCTACTGTAACAAGATGCCTTAAATATTTCACTTGCTTTTGGAACAATGCGCATTTATTTACGCTTAGTTTTAGCCCAGCCACTGACATTCGTTGCAGAACTTCGTCCATGTTTTTGAGGTGTTCATTGAAAGTTCTGCCCATCACTATTATATCATCGAGGTACACCAATCTTTCAAGCTACAGGTGAGCTCCAAGGTTTCGATGATGGTTCAGTTACACCGCTCTTCTCAATTTTATTGACAAACTTCTTAACCTAATTACACTTCGCCAGAGGGGGTGGCGTGGTATATTGGTTAGAGCGCACGCATAACAACACAAGCGAGCCCAGTAGAGAACATGACGAATTACAGTGGCTACAAGCCAAACGCGGACACTATTATAAACATTCTTCTAATAAAATCCTTTTTAACTCAAATTTTGAAAAATAAAAACCCTTATTTTGGTACACTTTGGCAAATTTAAGTCTTTTGGTTTGATTGCCAACTCTGTAAAGCAAGTTTCTTATTGTTGATGGGCTTGCTTTCTTACCAAGGCCACTTTCAGCAATAGCAGAAAGTTTTGGAGCACTTAGCAAGTGATTTGCTTTTATTTTTCTGACAAAAAAAAAAAAAAGGTTCTGCCTCAGAAAATATTTTGTTGTGGGCATGTTTTGGTCTATTTTGCACCGTTTTATTGACTCAATAATAAGCTTTCTTACTTCGATACTAGTTGTCTAGCCATCTTCTTGATATTATTATATATAACTTTTGCAAACTGAACTAAAGGGTTTTCCCCTAAATGTGTAATTTATATCAGCGAAGTTAGCCATTAAAGTTACTGTCCTAGTGTGGATTGTGCAAGTCATTTTGCCTTTCAAAGCGTTTTCAACTTCAATTTTACGTACAATTATTAAATTTCTGAGTTGGTTTTTCCTTTTGTACGTGCAAGATATACAAAAATAAGAAAATAACTACATTTTTAAAAAAATAAAATGTATGATTTTTAAGCTATCGAAAATATTTAGTAGTCTCCGAGTTTGGGTTGGAGTCACTGTAATTTAATTATAGTTTTGTTTCGAGTGCTTATTAAAGAGGCTTCAACTTTCCCTTCAGACAACTCCATCTAAAAAATAAGAAGTATCCCCCTGACCTGCCGGCTTTCCTCTGGCGGTGATGACAAACATCAGACGAATGATCAGGAAAAACGCCTCCTACTGGGAAAAAATTACAATGCTAAGGTAAAGATCACCACCAATTAACAAGGATATTCACCACCACTACACAATCGATATGAAGGGGGCTACAGTTGATTAATTATCTACTTAGCTTGAAAAATCAACTTTATTAATGCAACTGAAACAAAGCTATGAATGCTTTGTGGAAAGCCAATATACTCCCTAGAGGAGTGCCGGAGAAAAAAAAGAGGTATATTTCTGGGTGCCTGTTTTATCGGTCTCGCTTCGCCTGTATAAATTTCGTGCTTGACTTTGGCTGCTATCCAATTCTCAATATTTTCGTCAAATAGGTGTTGGTCCTTGACTGACATATTGGCAGGTTCCGGTAATTGTTCGCCTCGGAGTTTTAACAAATGAATTTTTCGTGGCCTGATAGATTGAGTACTCTCACTAGGTCTATTCCTTTTTGTTGGATTTAAATCCTGCTGGTTCTACTACCCACAAGTGGTTGTCCTCTCAATCTCCCTCCTAATTTTTTTATTTTTTTATAAGACCAGCACCCAGGGGATGGCGCCTACTCATGCAGTGCATTGGTACTGGTACTAGGAAAATAGGTTATTTGAAGGAGGACAGAGGAGTAGTGTTTATGGACGTTAGATTTAAATTTACTCATGTCGTAAGTGGCAGGAAATACTTTCGCTGGAAGATTATTCCACAACCGAACAGTGCGACCAAAACGAATTCTCCCTATAATGCGTTGTGCGATTTACTGGACATTCAACTAGAAAGGGATGCGCTCTACGAGAAATACGAGTACTACGTAAATATATATGATTTTTAGGAATTAATTCCTTAATTTCGTTAGAACACATTCCGTTATAGTACCGTCATTGATGAGCATCTTCGCCCTCTCCTGTACGCGGTCGAGAAGCTCCAAAATAGACTTTGAAGCACCGGCCCCTACATGAGGTGTATTTCATTTTGGGTCGGATATAGGTCTTGTAAATATTAAGGAGATCAAATGGAGTGAAGTATTTCTTGCACCGTCTCGAAAAACCAAGGCACTTGAATGCTTCTTTCGACACTTGAAATATGTGATCATTCCAACGAACGTCACAGTGAATTCTAAAGCACAGAACATCAAGAGCATCTGAAAAATCGACCCTGTTCGCACGACCCCACTCGGAGACCTTCACCAGGCCACTTGTAAGTGTGACGTTCATATTTATCCTTCTTGCCCCAACCTCCAAAAGGCTCGGTCTACGATCAAAAGAATATGAGTGACAAATGTTGCTGTCATCCGCGAAAGAGTAGATAGGATTAGAAGTGAGAAGAAGAATGTCGTTAAGAAATATTAGAAAAAGAGTAGGTGAAAGAACAGAGCCTTGCGGTACCCGTGAGTTTACCCTGAACTCGTTGGATTAGACGCCATCTATAACCACTCTCATAGAGCGATCTCTGAGAAAACTCGATACAAATCGAGAGAAGTGACTACCGACACCAAAAGCGTTAAGTTTCGAAATGAGAGCCTCGTGCCAAACTCTATCAAACGCCTTTGAGATATCCAGAGCCACAACCTTACTCTCGCCAAAACCATGAATGTACTTGTTCCACTTCTCCGAGAGCAACGCCAGCAGGTCACCAGTAGAACGGCCCTTTCGGAAACCGTACTGACGATCGCTAAGTAAATCGTTGGACTCCAGATATCCCACAAGGTGGTGATTAATCATACTCTCCATAACCTTGGAGAGTGCGGAACAAACTGCTATTGGACGGTAGTTCTCAGGGTTACTAGCCTCGCCCTTTTTGGGGATTGGCGTTACATTAGCAACCTTCCAGCAAGATGGAAAAATACCGGCGCGATATGACGTACTGAAAAGGTGAGCTAATGGACGCGCAAGCGCCGAAGGGCACTGCTGCAGGACCAGTGCTGGTATGCCATCCGGCCCAGAAGACTTGTTAACGTTGAGATTTGCATGGACCCTTTTTACAGCACTAGCTCGAAAGAATATACTAGGCATAGTTACTGATACTCTTTTAAGTTTGGGCAGTGGTCTCCGGCAAGTGAGAATTACTTGCAAACAGTTCGGCTAAAAGGTCTGCCTTTTTAACCGGGTTCGTGGATGTGTAGTCATTCTTTATAAGAGCAGGAACCGAACTAGCGTTGTTGTTCAGCCTTTTAACGAATGGCCTAAAGTTTTTACTTTCTCGCGGAAAAGTAAGAACTTTAGCACGAAGGCGCTGCTCGTATAAAGCCTTTTCGCGTCTAAGTACTGCGGCACATGAAGATCTCGCCTGTTTGCGAAGCAAATCAGTATGGGCCCATTTGTTATTGCGCCAATTCCTGAACGCTTCCTCTCTGGATCTGACTGCCAACTTACACGTCAGATTAAACAAGATTTGTTTCTAGGTTTAATCGAAAGCTTTTTGGATGGGATGAAAATATCCATCCCTAGCCTTATTATATTCACTACCATTTCTGCCATGGCATCGACGTTTGAGTCAAGGAAACAAAGTTTCCAATTAAAATGCCCAAAAAAATTGTTGAGCTCAGCCCAACGAGCATTCTCGTAGTTAAAAATAGAGCGTTCCGTAGCCATGGGTGGAACCTCGCGAAGAGCGGCGGACGAAAATGATGCAGAAACTGTGCAACGATCCGAATTTGCGAGAGGTGCAAGAGCCTCAACTACATACTTTTCAGGGTGTGTAGTGAGGACAAGTTCAAGGGTATAGTTCTGGTGCCCATATCTACACACGATGTAAGTGTAGGTTCATTCACTAATTGCGCAAGGTGATTGTGCGCGGAAAATAACTCAACATATTGGCCTTCCGAAGTTGTACGGCCTGAATGGCGTAACCAAGACTAAATAACCAGCAACAACAATTTCACTGTTCGGATAATTCGAAGGGATACTCGATATTAAGTCGGAAAGAGAGTCGAAGCCAGATATGCTAACCTCTCTTCCAGCGTTTGGGCTTCTATACAAAAACCCGAAGTGCAAAAGTTGTGAACTGATTCTGAACTGAACCCATAGACAGTTAAATTCCGCATCATATATGACAGGAGGTTGCTGGCATTGGTACACAACTTCATTGCGAATGTACATAGCAAGACCCCTATGAAAATTAAAAAAAAAAACAGAAGGTGATACCAAGGGTTTTGAAAATTCTGTGGTCAGCATTTTCAGAAACCTGGGTCTCACATAAGGCGAAAACATCCGGCCTATGGAGACAAATGTGCGCATACACGGAGAAAAAGATCGCCCGTAGCCCACGCACATTGCAGAAGTCAATCCGAAAGCGTCCTGCCGCTACGTAAATTCAACCAAATAAAAGAAAAAATAAATATGTGTATAAATTAACCACGAGTAAAAAAATCAAATAACCCCCCCTCCGGATACGTACGACCAGGAAATGGGTTACTGCTGGTTGATTATTCAGCAGCCAGTGTTATACCTTCACTACTGAATAATCCAACTGCAACCCCTCCAAGTGGTTCGCACCCAAAGGTTTGGAAAGGAATACTGAGGGGAAGGAAAAGCACTATTGCCGATGGTAGGGCACATAGTTAAATTCTCCCCTATGGATCAAACAGTCCTTCAATTTGCCGATGTTTAATCTTGCCCGTATTCGAATTGGTTATTGTCAAGCGTGTGTTTATTTTTTATGTTAGTGTTTTGTTTTCTGTTCCATTCCAATTTGTTTTTAATTTTAATTTATTTTGTCATTAATATTTTGTTGTTTTCGTTCTTGTTGATGATGTTGTATTTTCTTGTTTTATTTATTTATTTTAATATTGTTATTATATGTTCCGTTAGGATTGTTGTTAATTTTTTTCTATGTTCCACAATTCTCTTTTGAGAAATTGTTTCGTTGAGTTTTTGTTGGTTTATTATTTTATGTTGTTCTTGTAAAAATATATTTCTCATTTTATTTTTTTAATTTTTTATTATTAACTACGAGTAATGTTTCGTCAAGAGTTTCGACTTTTGGTATACGTATGTATATACATATATGTTCTGTTATTGGTTTTTTATGTTCGCTTTTGAGTACTTTTATTGTCTATCGTTGTTATATTTTATTTTGTAATATTGCACTATTTAGATTTATTGACGTGGAAACAACATGGACGGACAAGAAAAACACGTATTGACGGCACCGAGGACAGGTCACTACTCACTTTGACGGCAACTAATCTCAGGCGTGCACTTGATGCTGGTATTTCACGTCAAGAAGTATATCTACAATATTAAAATAAATAAATAATGCAAGAAAATACAACATCATCAACAAGAACGAAAACAACAAAATATTAATGACAAAATAAATTAAAATTAAAAACAAATTGGAATGGAACAGAAAACAAAACACTAACATAAAAAATAAACACACACTTGACAATAACCAATTCGAATACGGGCAAGATTAAACATCGGCAAAATGAAGGACTGTTTGATCCATAAGGGAGAATTTAACTATGTGCCCTACCATCGGCAATAGTGCTTTTCCTTCCCCTCAGTATTCAACCAGCAGTAACCCATTTCCTGGTCGTAGGTATCCGGAGGGGGGGTTATTTGATTTTTTTCTCGTGGTTAATTTATACATATATTTATTTTTTCTTTTATTTGGTTGAATTTACGTAACGGCAGGATGCTTTCGGATTGACTTCTGCAATGTGCGTGGGCTACGGGCGATCTTTTTCTCCGTGTATGCACACATTTGTCTCCATAGGCCGGATGTTTTCGCCTTATGTGAGACCCAGGTTTCTGAAAATGCTGACCACAGAATTTTCAAAACCCTCGGTATCACCTTCTGTTCCTTTTTTAATTTTCATAGGGGTCTTGCTATGTACATTCGCAATGAAGTTGTGTACCAATGCCAGCAACCTCCTGTCATATATGATGCGGAATTTAACTGTCTATGGGTTCAGTTCAGAATCAGTTCACAACTTTTGCACTTCGGGTTTTTGTATAGAAGCCCAAACGCTGGAAGAGAGGTTAGCATATCTGGCTTCGACTCTCTTTCCGACTCAATATCGAGTATCCCTTCGAATTATCCGAACAGTGAAATTGTTGTTGCTGGTGATTTAGTCTTGGTTACGCCATTCAGGCCGTACAACTCCGGAAGGCCAATATGTTGAGTTATTTTCCACGCACAATCACCTTGCGCAATTAGTGAATGAACCTACACTTACATCGTGTGTAGATATGGGCACCAGAACTATACCCTTGAACTTGTCCTCACTACACACCCTGAAAAGTATGTAGTTGAGGCTCTTGCACCTCTCGCAAATTCGGATTGTTGCACAGTTTCTGCATCATTTTCGTCCGCCGCTCTTCGCGAGGTTCCACCCATGGCTACGGAACGCTCTATTTTTAACTACGAGAATGCTCGTTGGGCTGAGCTCAACGATTTTTTTGGGCATTTTAATTGGAAACTTTGTTTCCTTGACTCAAACGTCGATGCCATGGCAGAAATGGTAGTAAATATAATAAGGCTAGGGATGGATATTTTCATCCCATCCAAAAAGCTTTCGATTAAACCTAGAAACAAATCTTGTTTAATCTGACGTGTAAATTGGCAGTCAGATCCAGAGAGGAAGCGTTCAGGAATTGGCACAATAACAAATGGGCCCATACTGATTTGCTTCGCAAACAGGCGAGATCTTCATGTGTCGCAGTACTTAGACGCGAAAAGGCTTTATACAAGCAGCGCCTTCGTGCTAAAGTTCTTACTTTTCCGTGAGAAAGTAAAAACTTTAGGCCATTCGTTAAAAGGCTGAGCAACAACGCTAGTTCGGTTCCTGCTCTTATAAAGAATGACTACACATCCACGAACCCGGTTAAAAAGGCAGACCTTTTAGTCGAACTGTTTGCAAGTAATTCTCACTTGCCGGAGACCACTGCCCGAACTAGAAAGAGTATCAGTAACTATGCCTAGTATATTCTTTCGAGCTAGTGCTGTAAAAAGGGTCCATGCAAATCTCAACGTTAACAAGTCTTCTGGGCCGGATGGCATACCAGCACTGGTCCTGCAGCATTGCCCTTCGGCGCTTGCGCGTCCATTAGCTCACCTTTTCAGTACGTCATATCGCGCCGGTATTTTTCCATCTTGCTGGAAGGTTGCTAATGTAACGCCAATCCCCAAAAAGGGCGAGGCTAGTAACCCTGAGAACTACCGTCCAATAGCAGTTTGTTCCGCACTCTCCAAGGTTATGGAGAGTATGATTAATCACCACCTTGTGGGATATCTGGAGTCCAACGATTTACTTAGCGATCGTCAGTACGGTTTCCGAAAGGGCCGTTCTACTGGTGACCTGCTGGCGTTGCTCTCGGAGAAGTGGAACAAGTACATTCATGGTTTTGGCGAGAGTAAGGTTGTGGCTCTGGATATCTCAAAGGCGTTTGATAGAGTTTGGCACGAGGCTCTCATTTCGAAACTTAACGCTTTTGGTGTCGGTAGTTACTTCTCTCGATTTGTATCGAGTTTTCTCAGAGATCGCTCTATGAGAGTGGTTATAGATGGCGTCTAATCCAACGAGTTCAGGGTAAACTCACGGGTACCGCAAGGCTCTGTTCTTTCTCCTACTCTTTTTCTAATATTTCTTAACCACATTCTTCTTCTCACTTCTAATCTTATCTACTCTTTCGCGGATGACAGCAACATTTTTCACTCATATTCTTTTGATCGTAGACCGAGCCTTTTGGAGGTTGGGGCAAGAAGGATAAATATGAACGTCACACTTACAAGTGGCCTGGTGAAAGTCTCCGAGTGGGGTCGTGCGAACAGGGTCGATTTTTCAGATGCTCTTGATGTTCTGTGCTTTAGAATTCACTGTGACGTTCGTTGGAATGATCACATATTTCAAGTGTCGAAAGAAGCATTCAAGTGCCTTGGTTTTTCGAGACGGTGCAAGAAATACTTCACTCCATTTGATCTCCTTAATATTTACAGGACCTATATCCGACCCAAAATGGAATACACCTCATGTAGGGGCCGGTGTTTCAAAGTCTATTTTGGAGCTTCTCGACCGCGTACAGGAGAGGGCGAAGATGCTCATCAATGACGGTACTATAACGGAATGTGTTCTAACGAAATTAAGGAATTAATTCCTAAAAATCATATTTATTTACGTAGTACTCGTATTTCTCGTAGAGCGCATCCCTTTCTAGTTGAATGTCCAGTAAATCGCACAACGCATTATAGGGAGGTTTCGTCCTTTGGTCGCACTGTTCGGTTGTGGAATAATCTTCCAGAGAAAGTATTTCCTGCCACTTACGACATGAGTAAATTTAAATCTAACGTCCATAAACACTACTCCTCTGTCCTCCTTCAAATAACCTATTTTCCTAGTACCAGTACCAATGCACTGCATGAGTAGGGGCCATCCCCTGGGTGCTGGTCTTATAAAAAAAAAAAAAAAATTAGGAGGGAGATTGAGAGGACAACCACTTGTGGGTAGTAGAACCAGCAGGATTTAAATCCAACAAAAAGGAATAGGCCTAGTGAGAGTACTCAATCTATCAGGCCACGAAAAATTCATTTGTTAAAACTCCGAGGTAGTCCAATGTGCTTCAATAGAGGCGGTAATAAACAGCGAACAATTACCGGAACCTGCCAATATGTCAGTTAAGGACCAACACCTATTTGACGAAAATATTGAGAATTGGATAGCAGCCAAAGTCAAACACGAAATTAATACAGGCGAAGCGAGACCGATAAAACAGGCACCCAGAAATATACCTCTTTTTCTCCGGCACTCCTCTAGGGAGTATATTGGCTTTCCACAGAGCATTCATAGCTTTGTTTCAGTTGCATTAATAAAGTTGATTTTTCAAGCTAAGTAGATAATTAATCAACTGTAGCCCCCTTCATATCGATTGTGTAGTGGTGGTGAATATCCTTGTTAATTCGTGGTGATCTTTACCTTAGCATTGTAATTTTTTCCCAGTAGGAGGCGTTTTTCCTGATCATTCGTCTGATGTTTGTCATCACCGCCAGAGGAAAGCCGGCAGGTCAGGGGCATTCTTCTTATTTTTTAGATGGAGTTGTCTGAAGGCAAAGTTGAAGCCTCTTTATTAAACACTCGAAACAAAACTATAATTAACTTACAGTGACTCCAACCCAAACTCGAAGGCTACTAAATATTTTCGATAGCTTAAAAATCATACATTTTATTTTTTAAAAAATGTAGTTATTTTCTTATTTTTGTATATCTTGCACGTACAAAAGGAAAAACCAACTCAGAAATTTAATAATTGTACGTAAAATTGAAGTTGAAAACGCTTTGAAACTCAAAATGACTTGCACAATCCACACTAGGACAGTAGCTTTAATGGCTAACTTCGCTGATATAAATTACACATTTAGGGGAAAACCCTTTAGTTCAGTTTGCAAAAGCTATATATAATAATATCAAGAAGATGGCTAGACAACTAGTATCGAAGTAAGAAAGCTTATTATTGAGCATGCAAGAAAAGGGAAAAGTAATCGCGAAATTTCAAAAATTGTTGGCAAGTCATTCAACTGTGCACGACATAATAAAACGTTTCAAAGTCAATAAAACGGTGCAAAATAGACCAAAACATGCCCACAACAAAATATTTTCTGAGGCAGAAGAACCTTTTTTTTTTTTTTGTCAGAAAAATAAAAGCAAATCACTTGCTAAGTGCTCCAAAACTTTCTGCTATTGCTGAAAGTGGCATTGGTAAGAAAGCAAGCCCATCAACAATAAGAAACTTGCTTTACAGAGTTGGCAATCAAACCAAAAGACTTAAATTTGCCAAAGTGTACCAAAATAAGGGTTTTTATTTTTCAAAATTTGAGTTAAAAAGGGTTTTATTAGAAGAATGTTTATAATAGTGTCCGCGTTTGGCTTGTAGCCACTGTAATTCGTCATGTTCTCTACTGGGCTCGCTTGTGTTGTTATGCGTGCGCTCTAACCAATATACCACGCCACCCCCTCTGGCGAAGTGTAATTAGGTTAAGAAGTTTGTCAATAAAATTGAGAAGAGCGGTGTAACTGAACCATCATCGAAACCTTGGAGCTCACCTGTAGCTTGGAAGATTGGTGTACCTCGATGATATAATAGTGATGGGCAGAACTTTCAATGAACACCTCAAAAACATGGACGAAGTTCTGCAACGAATGTCAGGGGCTGGGCTAAAACTAAGCGTAAATAAATGCGCATTGTTCCAAAAGCAAGTGAAATATTTAAGGCATCTTGTTACAGTAGATGACATTTCGACAAATAAAGATAAAATACGAGCAGTAAAGGATTGGCCTCGTTCCCATAATCTTTATGAATAAGTAGCTTCTTTGGACTAAGCACATATATTACAGACGCTTTATGCCTAACTATGCAAGCGTGGCAACAAGCTTGTATGAGTTCACCAAGAAATCTAAGGCGTATCATTGGGTGTCACAAGAAAAGGCATTCCACACATCAAAACACCTATTGTATGCACCACCGACTTTGGCGAATCTAGCCCCAGATGAAAAATTTATCCTGGTGGTGTACTTTCCTAAGTAGTCAATGAGACTATTATAGTCGCACACTGTCAAAGCCTTAGCGTTATTGTATGATCCGACGAAGTTACTACCAGTGCTGGAATTCATAAAACACTACCATAAGTAATGTTGGACCTATATGTTCAACATTTTCTGGTTAGAATTCATTATTCTGGGCTGCAATGGCAGCTGGTGCAATTTAAGAACCCTGAAAGCCAGCTAGCACGTTGGATTGAGAGACCCCAGACATGACTTTAGCACTGAATACCGAAGAGACATAAAACACGGAAGTGCTGACGCTCTCTCACGACGGCCTTGTAATTCAGAGTGCAAACATTGTGCGAAGGCTGAGAAGAAGTAATCCATCATTGATATCTGGCTGACGCAAAAAGATGCAAGCGAAGACTAGGCAGGACCGCAAAGGAGCGACCCAATTTTGGTAAAGATTATAGCAGCAAAAAAGAGGACAGACGGCATTCTCGCAATGAAATATCAGTAGGTCTTCTTAAAAAATCGTTTTTGGCACAACAGTTTGAAGTTGTTTAATGGGTGCTTATATCGCCATTTGGAAAGTGCTGATGGCAAAACTTAATCCAACCACATAGTAGTAACTTCCTCCAAAATAAAGGAAGTCTTTAATGAGTTCCATAATGGAGCCAGAGGAGGACACCTTGGGAAGACAGACTCTCAAAAAACTACAACAATGTTTTTAATGGGTTGGATGTTAGCAATCAGCAGCAGATTGGATAGCAAAATGTTCTAAATGTATTGCAGCTAAAGGTTCAATAAGAAGAAGACGAGGTCAGCTGCAACAATATAACTCAGACGCACTCTTCGAGAAGACTCAAGCTGCGCCGCAAGGGATGTGTTTAAGACGAAGACAAAATAAATAAAAGGATAATTTGCTATAAACTTTATATATATATATATATATATATATATATATATATATATATATATATATATATATATATATATATATTAAATAAAATATAAAATATAAAAGGGTAATGAAAACTGAAACAGATGTATTAAAAAATATGTTTTTTTATTAAATTAATAATAATAAACCTTTTTTCGTTCGACTACTCGTATGTGTGGCATTCGTTTTTTTGTATCACCGACACAAAAAATCATGGTATTGCCAGCATGAAAGCTTAAAATTAAGTAAAGCAATCATTAGCTAATGTAAGGTTTTTGCATAAGTTTCTTTTTAACAAATGTTTGTTAAGCTTAAAATGTGTGAAAACTAATGTGCACTACAAGTCTACTGTTGTTCTTTAACTCGTGAGCACGAATTTTGTACTGCGAATGAATTATAAATAACCAAAATAGAATCAAAACGAACTATTAATTTCAATGCATGTTGTTTGTGTAAGATTAAATGCGTAATACCATGCATTCGCATGCGTGTATGTATGTAAATTTTGTGTGCAGTAACCAACAAGTATGTCACACAAGCATGTTTTATATTACACAAACAACATTTATTAAAAAGAATTGTGCGATTTCAACTCGTTTTAATGCTTTTGGACTCGGTTAGCGTACCGAATTTTATTTTTAAGTTCTCTTGTTTTTGATTCTTCTCGCAGGTCGTATTTTGAATTCTTTTAAAATTCGGCTCTCAAAAAGAATTCTATTCGAACACTCTTCCTACTCTGCTGTATAATAAGCATAAAAATGAGTAACGGTACTTGTAAGTACCTAAACGGTGTTATTTTTTTTCTTATTTGTACAGATCTCTCCATTCTACAAACATAAATTTATGATATAAAAATATGCCTGCCTATTATACAATCTGTTTCATCAGGATAGAACCACAAAGTTTTTACAAAAGAAGACCGTAAATGCGAATACAGAAACAATTAATGAAACAATTTTTAGGCAAATAGTATACACTTTAAATGATAATGTAAATTCAAAAATCGAACCCAAGTTCATTTTATTGGTACTTCTTCTTTCATGCTTGCAGTCAAGCACACAACTCTTACGTTATTTTTTGGTTGAGCAGGATAGAACCACTTTCAGCATTCATTAAGATCAGTCGTCCGTAGCGATGAACTTAAACTAAATAAAATAAGTTAGTTACTTCAGTTTACTAAATTAAAACGATGAGAAAAAGCACATAAAGCTCTTCGAAAATATTAAATTTATGTTTACTATTCTCTAAAGGATATTCTTATCGGAAAATCGGTAAAAAAAAATAATAGAATAAAGCATTAATGTGGTGATGATTTCTCTAAAAAAACGTGAAACCTGTAAAAAAATCAAAGAAGGTACCTACACAGCTGCAAATCTATGCTTATAATATACGTCATTCTCATCATACCGAATGGAATAAATTGTATTTTTGGTACATTGTAGTCGTTGTTCGACAATTGTTTTCTTAATGCTTTTGTTTTTAGTAAATATTCCTTCAAATACTTTTATTTCATTTTTTCGGATTTCAAAGAACAAGTCAGATAGCCAACACAAACTTCCAAAATCTGATTCCTCATTACCTTCATATATGTATATTAATGGTGTTGTATGCAAAGGTTGGTTGACTTTCAGATATGGATACGTCTTTTGGAGAAATTTCTAAAATTGTTTGAAAGTTTACATGTAGTATAAAAAAATATTTTTTAACCCTTTTAAAAATGTTCCTGTAATAAAATGTGAAATTGATGATGGAATTATGCTGCATGTAAACTTTTAAACAATTAAAAAATAATTTTTAAAACGTCCATAATAAAATGTTATTGCTTTGAAATAACACTTTTTAAAAACCACATTAGGAGAAGTTAGTTAGTTACAACGGGTAGCCAGACACTGGCTCACTTTGGTCCAATACTTATCCGACTGTAATGCCCATAGAAGGTAACGTCCAAGCGGACCTAAATATCCGCGGCCCAACCCAAACCGAACCAACCACACGCATGCGCAAACGAAGAAAGCCCATTGGCATTTACATCAACTAGGTCATATATGACATGCAGAAACAGACTACCAAGAAAAACAGTCCTAATATCCGAAAGATTCGGACACTGACATAGGAAATGTTCGACAGCCACCTTTGAATCATCCTGACAAATCCTGTAGTAGTCATTGAATGGTAGACCAAGTCCTAGCATGAGCACCAGCTACCCACTGCCCAGTAATAACTGCCACCAAAACTCGCAGTCTATGTTGCTGAATCCTTAAGGTAGACTCCGAACGACTCGATCATATAGGTGCCAGGATTGTCTTGATACAGTGTACGTGGGTTCATTATCCCACTGTATCTGCGCCCTGTCCAACATGTGTCGCAGAACCATAAGTTTGCAGGGGGAAAGTGGTATACCAACTAGATGGTCACTATTCTCCCGGGTGTCAGAGTTATCTCTTACCCAAATACTCTCTAGGTCTGAATGTCTCGCCATCCCGTTTAGAGACGCTCAGCATTCACATATATGTCGAGTATACATATGTCAAGTATACATATGTCGAGTATATATGTCGAGTATACACCGACTAGCGCCTTGATCGCAGCCCTACTGACCGTACAGATCCGAATGGAAATGAACATCAAATACCTTACAGTAGCAGTACACCCATCGCCATCTTTATTTATTGGGAGAAACATTTCCAAAAGTATAAAAATTGTCCGACGCGTCTTTGATCCATTGTATAATAAATGAATATATATTTTTATCATTTACATATAATTAAAAATAGTAAAAAGCAAACGATTTCCGCATATGACATTTTTTGACATTCTCTTACAACCTATACCACAATAAGTAGCGAGGATATAAGGTATTGTGCATTTAGCCGAATTGTAAGAACGATTTTTTTTAAGATATAAGAAAAATAGGCCATAAAAACATTAACAAAAGAATAACAACAAACAGATACATACAGTGTATCACTAAAATGTGTATGTAGCTATTTAATCTATATACTGCTTTGATCAAAGTTTCGGAATAACCCTCGTGTAATTTTAAAAAATCGCCAACACACATAGAGATAGATGTACTCTTGACTACGTAGCTTTTGAAAATGTAAAGCTATGACGCTAAGATTTAGCGGGATTATCAACAACAGATGTACCAACTTAACAAAAAAAAAAAAAAAAAACAAAAACTCAAATCGGAACGATGGGACCGCCACATGGGGGTTATTTCGAAAATTTTTTGATCAATATTCTTGCATTTGTTAAATTTGTGCAAGGAAAGCAATAAAATTCCCTAAATTAACATCACAGAAGTTAGTACGCAGAAAGTAAAATTTTTTGGTTTTTATCAAAAAAAAATTGATTTTTTTTTTTGGTCAATTTACTTTTGATATGGTAAAATCTATTTGTTATACCTTTTTTAAGTCGCAAATGCATTAATTTACTAAGTCTTGCATGGAGCTGGGAATTTTTAACTACTCTTTTACTATAATATTTGTTTAGATCTGTTCGTCCTATTTCCCTTAGTTTTTGTATTCGGCTGCCTAGACGCTCCCGAAAACGCCTTATTTGGATAAGAACTGGTGGCTAAGAAAAAATTTTCCGTTGCAGAGTGTAATACTGTAGATATTCCTTGACAATAAGAACCGTATGTTTCGGGTCATTATCCTGTTGAAATATTAAAGAGTCATTTAACACTAATTGCTCTTTCTTCAAATTTCTTTCAACATGGAATTCTGTTGACCCAAACAAATGCAAAAATTTAGCGGACAAATATGCCGCGCCGTAAAGAAGCGCATTTTGCTTCCAAAAAGGGCAATATAATAAAGTAAACTCTCCGTCTTAATGACATATTACGTATGTTTTGCTTATTTTTCGATAAGGGTACATATTACATAAAAGATATTTAATTGTAATTGTAAATAAAAGTCCAATTAGATCAAAAATCATAATGATTGGGTCGTTAGCTTTGTTGTTGTACTTGCTAATACTAGCTAAACATTGGGATGGTTGTTTGAGTGACTGTAGATATATTTTTTATATTTACTGTTACGTTTTTACCTTTTTAAAAACGTGTTTTTATGAGTTCGTAGATTGTAGTTAAAATAAATTTTGTGTTCGGTTTTAATTAAAAATTCTTTATTCAATACAGTTATGTGCACCACTGCTTGTAATCTTTTTACAGGCAATAACAATTTTTATTCTTAATTACTCTGTCTGTTTACAACTTTGCAAACAACAATTACTCGACAGATCTTTCTTCCTAAAGCTCTTTCAACCCGATCGTAGTTATAACTTAGGTTCGATCACAACCTTTTCAACCAGAAGTTATCCACACTTAACTCTCTTTACTGAGTTAACTCCAACTAAACTGGTTTTTACTTCATTACTAGCTTCACGAGTTTACGCCTTATAAACTGTCTTTACACCAATAACACACTCGCTGAGTTAACTTTACTTAAATTCCACTCGCTGAGTTTACGACACATAAACTCATTGCTGTTCGCATCAATGTGCTTTTTATATGGCTGAGTAAACAACACATCGAAAGTTCTCGAACCTCTCGATATTTCAGGGACAGTTGTACAATAACTACATTAGCGTATTATGTGCTTCGGGTCGCTATCTTGATAAAATTTAAAAATTGTCCGAAATGCACAACTTTTAAACACTGGCTGCCAAATTTTTTTTAAATGGTTATATACTTATAATGGTTCATTATTCCATCAATAAAAACCGACTTTTCTCTTAAATTTAATTTTGGAGGAAGGCCAGAAAGTGGTTTTAATACAAAGCCTCCAGTTTCTTTGTAAGAGTTGATGATTCTCTGGATAGAGGAGCGCATTCTCTTTACCTTTTCTACAACTTCTTTGAAGATTTTCCTTGTTTCCAGAAAAAAGTTTGTTTTTCCTTCTGTTGAATAAATTCCTTTCTTTTTGAAGTCATTTCAAAAAAATTGTTATTTCACAAATTTAAATTATTCTTCTTTCTTTTAATTTCTTTTTTAGTTATTTTGTAGCCATGCGTATGTGAACATCTACCTCTTTCAGCTCTTAGTATTTGTTGTTGCTTGTTTATTGTCTGTTACTTCTTTTCTTTGGTGCTCATTTATTGTTGTTGCCGTGTTATTTTTATTTACTTTGTCTCCGCTAATGGTTGTTGTTGTAGATTTGGTTATTTGTAAACAGCACGTATAGTTGTTCTTGCAGCTTTTGTTTATTTATTTTAGCGATGTAATAAACGCTGTGATGCCCAACGTTATTTTTGTAACAATACATATGTATGTGAAAAAATAATTTTAATTAATATAAAAATTTTATTTTTAAAGTTTTCAGGCCAAAATTTAAGAGCGATGCGCCAATGCCCAATTGAGATATTTTTACACCATATTTTTAAACTTTAACGATTATTTTCAACAACAACAAAGTTGAAAAATAAAGGCCACTCTAATGAACACAAGCACCTACACAGTCATTCATTTAGAGCCATGTTTATAGCCAGTTTATATTAAACTCGATCTGAACTAACAACACCGGTCCAGAAATTCAACCCTGAATCCCCTGCCAAAGCATAAATCCAAAGGGATAACATCCAGGACCGAAGATGGTTCTCCAACTACCCTGCGTAGAATGGAGAGCCTTCCCGACACATTTCGGGATCCCTTATCTTTGCCGCCGAACACGCCGCCACCCTCATTATATAGATATGAAGCGGTGTCAAACCAATCAAGGCTTCCAAAGCAGCTGTTGGACACGTTCTCATTGCCCCAGCTATATTGAGGTAGACGAGTCTCTGTATATATCCAGTGTCATTCTAGGCGACAGAATGTCTATATTCCGGCCGTTTCTCTTAACGCACGATTCCAACGAAGTAATTGCAGTCTGCTTCGATCACCCAGTTTTAGTAGTACATACGAGTACACAATGACGCCTTGATCCCACCAAGAGTGCAAAATTGTATTATAAATACTAAAACAACGTGATTGTATAAACAAACAAAAAATATTGTCGACTTGAACGAAATTTGGAAGCATTTATTAAACCCAATAAAACGCATCAAAAAACCCAATTAAACCCAGGTTTTTGCCAACCCTGTTTCTAACGGGGATAATTACTGGATACTGTCCGAATGAACGTATTTTTGAGTGTATAGTATGACTACTGTAGGAGCTGTCTTACCGTAGGAGGAGTGAATTGCCCAAAAGATCTTTATCGCCTTGGTCTGGACTGCACCAATGTGCGAGTTCCAACTAATCCTTCTATCCAGAATGACACATAGATATTTCACTTCCCTTGAAAATTTAAAGGTAGTACCCATAAGAGAAATACAGTCACATGATAACTTGTACGTTATCACGAGGTCATCAGCGTAATCAGTTACACTGACACCCATATAAGCCAACATGGTGAGCAAGCCATCAACTCCACCATGAGGGCACCCCTTTAACGCGATCACAGTAGACTCCTCCTCTCATCAAGAAAAGAGCTAATGATCCTGCTCCTAAGCATGGAACTGGTTTAAGCTATAATTGACTTTTCCATCCCCTTTCATTTCAGTTACTTAAGAATGCAGTTAAAACCTGTGTTGTCGAAGGCGCCCCTTCATGTACGCGAACTGACTCGGGTGAAGAAGGCATTCCACAAGGTACTTCTCCCTTATATAAACATCAATCAGTCTTTCTATTGTCTTTAGCAGAAAGGATGAGACTTTAACAGAAAGATGAGACCCACTAGACCTACCTACTTTCGGTATAAATATAATAGTAACCTCCCGCCACGCTTGTTGGCCATAACCCAAACCAAAGCTGGCCTTAATAACACTGGTCTACAAAAAAAATTCGGGGTTTTAAATAAAACTATATGCAATATAATGATTTATAATGAATGATGAATAACTCTGAAACTGTTTAAAATACAATAAATGTTACTCAGGTGATTTATAGGAAATCTTACTCCTAAACATTTGATGATACTTCGATTAAAATAGGTCAAGCCATTTTCAAGTAATGCTGGAATATATTGACATAACTACCATATTTATGGCGGAAAACTTGCCAAGCCTATAATAACAAATTTGAGCCCGATGAAAAAAATAGTAACGGATTTGAAATCAGCGCATCAAAGTCATTATATTCCATATAGTTTTATTTAAAGACTTTTTGCTGTAGACCAGTGTAATCACTAACAATTTTGATGTCAGAGCTCTTTTGCAAAAGATCCGGAAATATCCTATCCTACCTGGAGCTTTTTAAGGTTTGATGGAGCCAATCGCCTACAAAACCTTGTTTGGGATGAATATTCTACTCGTAAGACTCCTTGCCTTCCTGGTGACACGTGAAGAGACGGGAATACCCCGACTCTCATGTACAGGTTCAACCGTTCGAGAGTCAGGAAAATGTGTCCTCAACAAGAGATTTAAAGTCTTCTTTATATATCAAGTTTAGGCTCCAGTTTCAGTATAGGAACCCAATACCGTTAGAATGATCTATTGGCAGGGACTTTTGAAGTCTGACCAAAGCCGACCAATCTTTAATCGACTGATAATACTTTCTCCATGTATCCCTCTTAGACGTGTGCGCTTGTCCCTATTGAAATTTCTCCTTACTCTTACTCTCAATTTTGCCAAAGTGCCATTCCACCATAGAACTCTACGTTTGGCAATATGGTCACTATGACGCATACTAACATCTAAAGAGGACTAAATAGTTCACTGAAGTTGACTCGCTGCCAGATCCAGTTCACCAATAGAATCTACAGTCAAGTAGCCTGTCAACTCTCTTTGTCGTGTTCCCCTTGAAAGAGCACCAGTCCACCTCAATGCATTATCATTAGTCCTAGCAACATTTACTAAATGAAATCTAATATACATATAACCGGATAAGGATATTTCGTTCGACACATGCCAGTCCCTTAAAAGATTGGACGTGTGTCACGTGATTTCCAATACTTCGGATCGTACTGCCTTAACAAACGTATATCAACTGCTCTTATTGGCTGCATCTACATTGTTGCTAACTAAGAAATTTAAAGTCACTCAGACCTTGCATTGTTGTCTGTGCTGCCCTACACCACATGATGGGAATTCTCCTCACAGCCAATAATGTAGTGATGGCTGTTGGCTCGACAGAACTCTACGAAGTTCTGTACTTCAAAGGGTTGAGCACATTTAGGGTTGCAAAATTTCAAATTTAAGAAATCAGTACATAACCGAAAACAATTTGTACATTCGATTAAAAATCAGTCCACATATTATTAAAAACAAAACGGCAAACAAAGTACATAATGATAAACAAAATCAAAACTTATTGTATTTAGGGCAATTTAAACAATATATTTTAAAGTTACGTGCTAATTAAAAAAGTGAAGTATACATACGTACTCGTATGTATTCTTTTCTACTTTGACTTTAAAGAATTGCAAACAAGTTAAATTGTAATTCAAATTAAATTGTAATTCAAAATGGTGTATTGTACCAATACATGACATTAACATTTCAAAATGATGTTGGGCATATGGACACCACGGCTGTTCTTGACGAAACGCATTCTGGACGACCGATTTTGGGCCATTTTCGAGCTTTATGCGTCAATTGTTGCTGGTTTAGTAATATAATCAAGTGACTTTGCGTGCCCTCACAGAAATAATCGCAAGATTTTAATTCGTTCAACCTTAGAGGACTATTGGCAGGTAGATATCTCTGAATTACACAGCTAAATTTTGATGTTATGTCGATGGTTGCGGTCGTACGTATCGCCATATTGTTCAAATCACGTATTGTTTAGATCAATGTAATACATATTTTCAAAAAAAAATCCATGACCTACACCATGATCAAGGATCATCATTAACACGATCTTCGGCTATATTTTTAAAGAAATAAGGTCCAATGATGCCACCAGCTGCTAAACCACATTAAAAGATGTTTTTTTTTTTTTTTTTTTTTTTTTTTTTTTTTTTTTTTGATAAAATGAAGTTTGTAAGGTCTGTTGTTGATTGCCTTCACTCCATATGTGGCGATGTTAATTCTTAACAAGTGAAGCCAAAAATGAACCATCGCAGAACATAATTTTGTCGCCTGTAAGTTTCACAAATTAATGACTGATTTTCAAAGTAAACTTGGGTAATTTGATAGCGTTGTTCAAGTATAAATCTATTCACGATGATTTACCAGAGTATTAAAAAATAAAAGGACTTTAACAATGCACAAAAAATTAGGTTTCTTATTCCGATAAGTACTGCACAGTTTTCGTAAAAAATTTATCTAAGTCTACATTTTTAAATTTGATATTCCTTCCGTCAATAACCATAATACATTTACTTTTTTAGCCCCACAAAACACTTTTTTGGCATATAAAGTTGACGTTAGCAAATTCTGCACAAAGCTTGTCATATTTTTTAATTTAATAATATTTTCACAGAATACTTAGCCAATATATAAATATAATAAAATCACAAAATATTAGTTTAAAGAGCTTGTTGGCACAGCTTGTCGAAACTAGTTTCTTTCTAGCTTCTTTTGTTCAGTTCAATTCGCTAACTTTTTGTCATCAGAATATATATATATATATATATATATATATATATATATATATATATATATATATATATATATATATATATATATATATAAATATAAATATAAATATCTTACACAACCTGGCTTGATATTATCTGACATTCCCACCAAAAGCCCAGGGCTCCTGTAAAAGACCTAGACTGGTGTTATCGTTGGCAAAGCTACAACTAAATATACCCGACGCATCTTTAGCCCTTTGTAGGTTGGCCTGAAGCACTTTGATAATGCCTCTCTTTTGTGCTTATTAGAGTACACCGCTGCTGATTTCTTCCCTCTTGCTTGGCGAACGTGCGCAACAAGTTTCGATGACTCAACTTTTCTTGAGTAGCCGGGGGTATTGCCTTCAACAAAAACCCCTGAGTTCACTTTCGATACCACAGGTTTCTCAGTCTTCACATGCCGTGAGATAAGGTGGACCAAACCCTTATTGGAGCCTATCAAGCATAGCATCCCTTGCTGCAATGACCATGTGGACGAGATCTTTATCCATCGTCCTATGCATTACAGATTAGAATGTTATGTGCTCACGTCTAGGCTTTGAGGGAAGTAGCCGAGAACAATGTGCGGTTTGGGGAACTCTTTCACCGCCTTCAGACTCACCTTGTACTTCTTTTCAATTTCTCTGCAATTGACCAGTCGATTCGTTGTTGCAAACAAGTCGATTCTGACCTCTGCAGTTGGAAATCTTCGGTAGATACTCTTAGGGCCGTGTTTGACGTTTCCGCCTTTTCAGGGAGTGCTTTTCTGTCGACTTCCACTCCCGATTGCCTTTGCATAACGTCTTCTTTCAAATGAAGTAAGCTTAATGAATTTGCTAGTGTTCAATGACAGAGACAAATTGTTAATACCAGCTCTAACATCGGAACGAACAACTATGTCACCTAGATTTGGTACACTGGCCCTCATTGCCAGTCCGGTTGCAGGGGTAGTGGCACTGATATCTATTATCACCTTTTGTGACCGGAGGACACTGTTGTCTACCTTTTAGTTGATGCATAAGTGGCATCGCTCCTTATTGCTCAATTTCATGTGATTTCTATAAAGCACGGGTTAGCAAAGTCGCCTAAATGATTGCCCGACATGTTGCACAAAGGCGAATTAATTGAAACTTGAGGACGCCTGGTATTCAGAGTTCGCATAATATCCCTTAACCATACATACATAGGTAGAGCGTGTACAAGAAACGTCCACCTTTCGCATGATCAGGTTTTGACTGACAGTCAGAAGAGACAAGACCTTACTGAACTGCGAGCTGCGGTTACCATCCTAAGATGGTGAAGATCACGCCACGCTTCTGTGAGCGTTTTTAGTGGTTAACTTTAGCAACCAAGTGTTAACTCAGTGGTTAATCTTAGTACAGTCCCCTAAATACCCATGCAGCAAGTCGCCACCGTTGTTTACTTTTGCCATGCGCAAGTACATGTCATATGGAAATAATTCCTTCCACCACATTGTGCAATCACAGTATGAGAGATAAGCGAGACTTCATAAAGACACAGGCTTGAGCACGTTACTGGTGGTCCACTGAGTTTACCTTACGAATCTACACCTGACCACCAATATATGCATGTACATATTATATTTATGGAATTACGAGTATGTCTATTTTATTATTGTTATTATTATTTTTGTTGCTTGTTTAACTTAACTAATTTGCCTAGAGCGATAGGCTTATAGGCTCTATGAGTCAAACATTATATGGTATATATTTATACATATATTATATTTTTTTAATAATAATTTGTTTAATACATATTTACCTATTAAGGCTCAGACTATAATTACTTTGAGATACTCACAAAACCAATATTAAATGCAATTAAAATTTTTAAGCCGTTATTAATATTTAAAGATGCATGCCATGCATTAACGGCCCAAATAATAAACCAATTGGTTTGAAAATTTCTTACATATTTTATTTTTGTAATTATTTGTAGGCATACTCGAATAGTAAGAAAAATGCACCTTTTTTAATATTTTTAAAACTTAAAGTTGTTTTATAAGAAAAAAATCAGTAACACGTCAATTATGATATAGTAAAAGTGAACGTTGCGCATAAACAACGCGGGCCTTAATGGCTCAATTTCTTTTGTAACTTTTTTTACTTGTAAAATTTTCAACTTTTAGCCAAGTCTTCATGCGTGTAAAGGGTGATTTGTTTTTGGCCTCTTTCATTGTGGGGCTTTCCTAGTAGTTTTCCTTTGATATATTCTTTGCAAATTTTGTACCGCCGTTAATAGAGCAACAGCCATGGAACTAATTGGTAAGGAGTTAGATGCCATGAAGAATAGAAAAACGAATGTGAATGCAGTCGGCAACAACGAAACAGCAACAGATATGAAAATGGAAGCAGTGATAATAGTGGATTTCAATACAGAAAAAAATTAACGGAGAAAGCAAACGCAGTAGCAGCAGACAGAGGTATAGCAGAGAAGATGATGGAGGAAAGAGAAGTCAGTAGCGGTATGGTGAGATAGTATTACATTTTTGTAGGAAAGAGGATTATATAAAAAATATTGTAGATTATATAAAAGAAATAACGGGAAGTTAAATAAAGTAGAAAAGAGCAAAATATTGATAGTAAGTGCGTATATAAATATGAAAGCAGTACAGAAAAGCTCTTAGCCTAACGTAGTAATGGCGGTATAAACAGCAAAGCGCTTTGTATAATAGAAACTTCCGTCAGTCATATGAACACATGTCAAATTTCATTTAGATCTGTCAATTCATTCGTATAGTAACAGGTGTTCAAAAACGCGAAGTTACTGAATTCTTTATAATAGAAAAATTATAAATTCGTGGTGTTTAAATATTTACATGGAATGGTTTATCGGGACAAAAAATTCATAATGATGTGGTAAATGTGTTAGGTGAAAGTGTTCCTTTATATGCAACAGTAAAAAATTGGATAGCTGAATTTAAACGTAGTCGTACAAGCATTGAAGATGAACCACGAAGTGAACGTTCAGAAACTGTGACAATGTCAGAAATCACAGCTGAAGTGCATGATGTGGTATTATACTATCGACGAATGATAGTGTGTGAAATAGATAATGCCATAGGCATATCAAATGATCGACTGTATTTGATTTTGCATCAAGAATTACAGATGAAGACGCTTTCTGCACGATGGGTGCAGCATTTGTTGACAGTTGGCCGAAAACGCATTCGAATAAATTTTTCTCAAGCTTGTTTGGATCGATTTAAGTAAAATAAAATAAATTTTAAACGACGTTTCACAACTTTATGGATCCATCACTTTGGTGAAAGTGCACAGAAGAAGACAAAAACAGTTCAATTGGCTGGTAAGGTATGGTACAGTCGTCTGGGATTACAAAGGTATTTTAACCATCGACTATCTTCAAAAAGATATAACAAAAAATTCGGAAGATTATAGTAATATTTTGGATCAATTGAAGTTGAAAATTCGAAATAAACGACATGGTTTAAAACACACAAAAATAATTTTTCAGCAAGACAACGTACCGTCCAACAAGAGTGTTTTAACAATGGCAAAACTTAATGAATTGAATTACGAATTGCTTGACCACCGACTTATTCTCCTGATTTAGCACAATCTAACTTCTACCTGTTCCCAAATCTAAAAAAATTCCTTGCTGGCGAACGTTTTACTTTAAATAATTGTTTTGAGGAGCTTCAGGAAAATTAGATTAATCAAGGTATAGAATTGCTAGAAAAACGTTGGACTAAGTAAGTGTGTTGAAGTTTCAGGAGATTATATTGAAAAATAAAATAATTTTAATAATCTAGCTCTTTTTCATTGTTAGGCTAAGAACATTTCGACTGCCCTCGTAATTTGTACAAAATCGCGAAAAATAACGATTTTATACTTTCTTTTTAGCATTTCTTTGTTTATTATATTTGTATCAAAATTTAATATAAATTAAAACTGAATTGAAAGTTAAAACTGTATTTATCTAATATGTATCGTTTTGAGATAATTGTAACGATTAAAATTTCCATTAAATTATTAGAAAAGAAGATCTTATATAGAAACAACAAAACTAAAATTGAGATAGCTATCAACCTTCAAACTAAAGAGTCAAGTATTCTAAACTCCAATAATTAATACTAAGTTTTTAAAAATTAAAGTAAACTTAAATTTACATTTTGTATTAAAATCTGAATTAAGCCTATCTAATCTAAACTATAAAACTCTTAAAATTTAAAACGAATTTAATTAAACTACAATAAAAATTTTGATTGTAATAATAAATGTTATGTTTTTTCTACTTGTATATACATACATATGTACAATAAAGCATAATTAAAATAAAATTATAAATCTACCATTTAATTACTACACTACCTACAACACACAAGGTGAGCTCACACATTCATACACACACTTACATAACCACACTCATTACTAATCTATTTCTCTATTCGTCTCTAATATTATAGTTTTTAATTACTAAAAGGAATTGGTGTTTCTACAAAGAAAAATACAGGCCACCTTGCACTCCCTAGGAAACACAATAAAAAAACACAATTTTTCTTCATAGAAATAGAACAAAGCGCACATAAAATAAAATTAATTATAAATGAAAATAAAATTGAATTTGAATTGAACTCGATTCAGGTGCGTTTGAGAAATATTATGAATTATATTTTAATAATTACAAAATGTACCCATACAATCTTGAATTAAAAGACATTTCTGGGAATAAAATAAAAACACTGGAAAAAATTTGCGTTCAGATTAACCTTAACGATAAAGTTATTAATTTGGATGTGGTAATTATTAACACATCAGATGATTGCACTTCTTTTTTGGTTTGGAATTGGTTGGCTATTTTATTTCCTGAATGGCGTGACTTTTGAAATTTCTAATATTATATTATGCAAATCAATTTTAAAAGAAAAATAAGTCGAACAATTTGAGGGAGTGTTTCGAAATTCAAATAATGAAGTGATAAAAGAGTATAAGGCTGAAGGAAAACGCGTACACCATATTTTGTATGGCATGTACGACACCGTATGGAATAAGTAGAAAACGAATTGAAATACCGGTTACTCGTAGTAGTTAGACAAGCCACATAGTGGTGGTTAATAAAGTAGACGGCTCAATAAGAATTTTTAAGTAGGAATAATGTATCGGGTGGGCCATCAATCGGTTTAAATTTGAACCAGCGGTTATTTCGAATCTGGAAATACTTATGTTATTCTATTCTGTCACCAAATTCAGCTATTATACCCACTGAACGTAATGAATCGATTTACGCTTGAGCAACGTTGGGATTTATTGGAAATTTATTTCCAAAACAAAAACAATCGGTCGGAAATTGCAAAAAAAATTGTTAAAATCATCTTTGAAAATGAGGTCGGCGCAACCATTTCGGTCAATGGAGACACTTATCGCATCATGATAACCGATTTTTTTGTGCCCGCTCTTCATGGTATTGATGTGTAAACGATGTTTGGTTTCAACAGGATGGTGCAACTTGCCACACATCTCATGCCACAGTTGATTTATTGCGCCAAACGTTTGATGGCCGTTTAATAAGCCGTAATGGTGATGCCAGTTGGCCGCTAAGATACTGCGATTTGACACCGTTGGCCTATTATCTGTGGGGCGCTGTTAAAGACAAGTATTATGCCGTCAAACCAAAGACAACTGAGCATTTGAAGGCCAACATTCGTGTTGCCATTGCCGAGATACGACCTCATACAGCCGAACAAAAAGTTCTCGAAAATTGGTCCGATCGAATGGGGTACTATGAGACCAGACGCGGCAGTCATATCAAAGAAATAATACTTAATTTCTAACGGGAACAATTGTACTTCAAAAAAAACATGTCAAATTTCAAACCGTTTCTATTTTATAGCATTTTTAAATTTAATGTTTTAAATGGCCCACCCTATATATATATGTTGCTGATGAATTGAATTATTTAGGTTATCGAGGCCATTCTGAGGGCACCAGAACAATAATGGAAATTATTGCGGAAATTAGTTTTTTTAATTTTTAAACTTTTTTTCAAATTTTCCCCTTATACAAAAAAAAAGTTAATCGACAACATAAATATACATAATTATAACACTTGACAAATAATAAAGATTTTAAATTTAATAACAACATAATTTAAGAGAATTTTGTTAATAACACACTAGAAGAATAGAAAACATAACAATAATTGCAACAGCACTCGTACCGAAAAAAACACTAATATACAAATAACAAAACAAACAACAAAAGCGGCGAAAAGAACGAAACCGAAATATTACAATATCAATATTAAAACAAATAACAAAAAGTTAAGCAAACGGGATAAACGGGATAAATTAAACACACACTTGACACCTAAATAAATAAAAACTAAAAACGGCAATGAAAGACGGTTATATCCTACCATCAGTGTTTTTGTTTTCCCATCTTCTCTTTTATTCCCTACTAAGCTTTTAGGTGCAAGTCGCTTAGAGGGGTTGTTGTTAGATTATTCAGTAGCGAAGGTATAACACTGGCTACTGAATAATCAACTAACAGCAACCCTCTTCCTTGCCGTCCGCACCCGAAGGTTGGTTGTTCGATTTTTGATTGGTTATGGTTTCTTTTTGGCATTTATATTATATTTTATTCTTGTTTTATTTGCTTAATGGCAGGACGTTTTCGGATAGATTTCTGCAATGTGCGCGGACTCCGGGCGAACTTCTCCGTGTATGCGCACATTTGTCTCTATAGGCTGGATGTTTTCGCCTTATGTGAGACCCAGGTTTCTTAAAATGCTGATCAACAGGATTTTCATATCCCTGGGTATCACCTTCTATCCCTCTTTAATTTTCATAGGGGTCTAGCAATGAACATTCGCGATGAAGCTGTGTACCAGCGCCATCAACCACTTGGCATGTATGATGCAGAATTTAACTGTCTTTGGGTTAAATACAAAATCAGAGCACATCTTTTGCATTTCGGGTTCCTGTATAGAAGCCCAAACGCGGGAAGAGGTTTCCATATCTGGTTTTGACTCTCCTTCCGATTCCATATCGAGTATCCTTGCGAATTACCCGAACAGTGAAATTGTTGTTGCTGGTGATTTCAATGTTGATAATTCGTTTTGACTACGCCATTCAGGCCGCACAACTCCAGTAGGCCAATACGTAGAGCTATTTGCCGCGCACAACCACCTCGAGCAATTAGTGAATGAGCCTCTACTCACAAATCGTTTGTAGATGGGCACCAAAATAACACCCTGGACCTTTTCCTCACTACACACCCGGAAAAGTATGTAGTTGAGTCCTTTCACCTCTCGGAAATTCGAATCACTGTACTATTTCTGCCTCTTTCTCGTTTTCCACTCTTCGTAACGCTTCGCATACAGCTACGAAGCGCTAGGTTTTCAATTACGGGAAAGCCCGTTGGGCTGAGCTTAACGATTTCTGTGGGCATTTCGATTGGAAACTTTGTTTCCTTGATTCTAACGTGAATGCCATGGCCGAAATGGTTGTCAATATAATAAAGCTAGGGATGGATAATTTCATCCCATCCAGAAAGCTTCCAATTAAATCAAGTAATAAATCTTGGTTAAATCAGACGTGCAAGCTTGCAGTCAGATCCAGAGAGGAAGCATTCAGAAATTGGCGTAATAACAAATGCGATCATAATACTGATTCGCTACGCCAACAGGCGAGATCTTCGTGTGCCGTGTAATTCGAACTTCATGTAATTCGAACTTGCCGAAGAGCGTTCAATCAATGCCCGGATGGCATTCCAGCGCTGGTCCTGAATCAGTGCTCTTGACGCTTGCGCGTCCATTGTCTAATCTTTTAATGCGTCTTATCGTTCGGATATTTTTTAATCTTTCCGGAAGATTGCCAATGTAAAAGATCGCCAATCCCTAAAAAGGGTGAGGCTAGTAACCCTGAAAACTACCGCCCAATAGCACTTCGGTACTTTCCAAAGTTATGGAGAGTATGATTAATCATCACCTTGTGAAGTATTTAGAGTCCAACAATTTGCTGAGCGATCGCCAATATGGTTTCCGTAAAGGTCGCTCTACTGGTGATCTGCTGGCGTTACCCTCTGAAAGGTGGCATTCATGGATTTGGTGAGAGTAAAGTTGTAGCTCTGGATATTTGTAAAGCGTTTAACAGAGTCTGACACGAGGCTGTTATATCCAAACTTATTGCCTTTGGTGTCTGTAGTCACTTCTCTCGATTCATATTGTGCTATCTCAGAAATCACACTATAAGAGTGGTTATAGACGGGATTTCATCTTACGACTTCAAGATAAATTCAGGGGTACCGCAAGGCTCTGTTCTTTCTCCAACTCTATTTCTAATATTTCTTAATGATTTTCTTTTTCTCACTTCTAATCCTGTCTACTCTTTTGCAGATGACGGCAACATTTGTCATTTTTATTCTTTTGATTGTAGGCCGAGCCTTTTGGAGATTGGGACGAAAAGACGGAAAATGAACGACACACTTACAAACGACCTGTCGAAAATCTCTGAGTGTGGTCGTGCGAACAGGGTCGACTTTAATGCGCGCAAGACCCAATGTTATTTTGTGACACACAGACGTGGTGGTGTGTCGTCATTTGTATCTATGGGTAATGTAGATATTGAGGAATCAGATGCTGTTGATATTCTGGGCATGAGAGTTCACTGTGACGTTCGTTGGAATGACCACATATTTCGAGTGTCGAAAGAAGCATTCAATTGTCTCGGCTCCTTAAGACGGTGTAAGAATTACTTCACTCCATCACATCTGCTTAATATTTACAAGACCTATATCCGACCCAAATTGGAATACAACTCTCATATATAGGCCGGTGCTTCAAAGTCTATTTTGGAGCTTCTCGATCGCGTACAGAAAATGGCGAAGGTTCTTATTAATGACGTTAGGGTAGCCAATTCTGTCGATTCATTAGAGCATCTCGCAAAGTGGCGTGTGTTTCATTGTTCTGACGAAATTAAGGAACTAATTCCTGGTAATCATATATTTTTACGTAGTACTCGTATTTCTCGTAGAGCTCATCCCTTTGTAATTGATTGCCCAGTAAATCGCACAGTGCATTATAGGGAAAATTCGTTCTTTGGTCGCACTATTCGTTTGTGGAACAATCTGCCTGCGAATGTCTCTCCTGCCACTTACGACATGAGCAAATTTAAATCGAACGTCCACAGACACTATTCTATCTATCCTCCTTCCCACAACCTATTTTCCTAGTACCAGCACAATACACTGCATGAGTAGTGGTTATCCCCTGAGTGCTGGTCTTATTGAAAAAAATAAAGTAATAATAAATTAAAAATTCAAAATAACATTTAAATAATTTTTTTAGAAAAACTATACTAAAAACCGATTAAAAAATGGTCATCAGGATAGCGCCATCTGCTTTAATTTCAATTTAAGTGGTATTTTAAGCAACTATATAGCATTTTAACTCCTTAATTTTATATTTTAAACAGTATTAAGAATATTTAGTAATGCATGGAACCACCTTTGTTTGATATGGCCTCAAAAATTCGATTGGAAATTGAACTATAAAGTTTCTCAATATAATTCAACGAATTTATGCACCAAATGTTTGACTCCTTCCATTATTGTTTTTGTGTTGTATTGTTTTCAGGACTCGTGCACTATCCTAGCGACTCATCTCTAGAGGTTTTTGATTATATTTAGGTCGATGAAGTAAGTTAGCCATTGACGGGCGTCAGCTTTTTGTCTTTAATCCACGATTTCGTGTATCGCACCGTATGGATTGGAACATTTTAGATTTCCAAATAAGTTTTAAAAGTGGGGAAAAGCCGTTTTCCAAACGCTGTTGTAGTTCTCAGTATTCATACACGATTTTAAAACTAAAACTCAAAGATGCCATAGCAGGATATAGTTCCTTACACTATCAAAGCCACCCATCTTCTATTACATTTTAATTTCTTGCGGTAGAGATAACACATACAGATTCCCACAAGAAATTACAACGTAATAGAAAATAATCTCGACTTGCTTTATTCGTGAGTACGATTTTTCTTTAAAATACGTATATACATATTTATATTACATTTTAAAAATGCGGGAAAATTCGATTTAGGTGCTTAAATTGTCGTCTGTACGCTGAGACTTAAACTACATAACATTATTGAGAACTAATATTTTTACAAATCTGAATGAAAATCAAATAAATTATTAAAGTATTTTTTTTTTTTTTTTTAATTGCAGATAGAAGGAAGTGTTACTCAGAATTTGAATATATGTTTGTCTAAATCGCAATATGAACAACTGTTTGAATCCTTAAGTTATGCAACCAGCACCAAGATTTTAAAAGAATCAATTAGCACTTCAGAAACAAACGCAGAACCTTCGACAAAAAATGTAGCTGATATCTCCAAACCTAATGAATGTCATAACATTAGCTTTCAATTTTCTGTGCCAATTCTTACGCTTGATTTAAAAAATGAATTTAATATATCCATTATTCACATAATATTTAAGGAGTTTAGTTTTGACAAAATCGACACAAAAGAAAAGACCGAAGTATTAATATCTCTTCGGTCAGTCATAATGGAAGATTTAAAATGTTCCCAAAATTCAAAATATAGAAACATGGTGGATTCATCCAGCGAAAATGATAAAAATATAAGCAGAAGCAAGTTTTCAAACTCATGTCCAAACATATCGAGTATAGCAAGGTCCGATTATATGGACAAGTACAAGTCTATGCCTACAATTCTAACTGACACAAAAACTACAAATGAGGATATACAAATATTAAAAAAAATACAATTAAATAATAATTGCAGCAAAGAAAACTTGGTGTTTTATAAATCAGTTGTAATAAAAAACACGGATAGTACAAAAAAAGCTGAAATCAAATGTTCAATAGACTTTAATAATTTAAATTTAATTATATCTATAGAAAAGTGGTTTATGGTATTCGATTTTTTTGGATTAATTACGAATCAGACGGCAAATTCAGACAATCGAAGTAGTGAAAACCATTATGACTGTAAGTAATATATAAACTATGTTTATGAATTTGTAATCCATATATATGTATATATAAATTTCTATTGATTACATTTTAATTGGCACCGTTATACTGAGAATTTTGTTCTTTTTTTTACTGTTAAGCTTACCAAAGATACGGTTTGCTGATTTTGTTTCAAAGAAGATTATAAGGTTTTTTAGAAATACAGGCAGTAATGGTGTTTTCTTTTATACCAAAAAATGTGCATTTTATTTAAAAAAAATCAATTTTGTGTTTATTTCTTAAAAATGTTTCGCTCTCTAAAAGAGTGGTATGTTTTATTCAAAAAAATTCACACTTGTCAATGGTGGAAGGCATTGCATTTTATGGCCTGCATAAGTCGAGAGTGCTGATAATACCCTATAAAGCAGATGACTTTTGTCTATTTACAGGGCTAGATTAAATTTAAAAAAAAGTCGCTTGGTATCGTTTTCCAACTTTTAAATTAATTTTTTTTATTGTTTTGTGGAGTAACCTTAAGGAAACATTACATTGTTAAAGCCACATGGTCAGTAATATAAAAAAATTCCGTGTTAGAAGTGTTTTTTTTTTTTTTTTTTTTTTTTGTAATAAAAAAAGCTTTCAAAATTTGAAGTCGAAAAATTAGTAATCTGACCACACCTTTTTCATAGTTGCATATTTTGTTGATACATTTGTAAGTATCTAAAAACCTTATTTTGGAAAAAATCTAAATACGGATATTGCTCCAACTATTTTATTTGCGAAAATTGAAATAAATCGGTTATTACATTCATCTTCGTCATCTTTTCTACTTTACAAAACAAATGTTATAATTAACTGGTAAAAACACAGGACATTCCACTTTTTAACATTTGTGTTACGTTCTTCTCAAATAAATAATTACATTATTACATGGTTGGTCAGCCATTTAACATGGTGATATTTTTTTTTGTAGAAAAGAAAACACCATAAGTCATAGACTTATCTTGAGTATCGCGTCGCTGGCATACCCCACGACACTCAAAGCACGGTGACTACAATGTCACATGTGAGTACCAAATTCTAAGGCATGTATTTTGACATCCTTGATAAACTGTTGAAGACTATCTATACTCCTACCGATCTATAGGCCATGGCACCCGGTTCAGAGTGTCACACCACACTGATTTTGAGTTTTCCCCGCGATTTGTGGATAAACCACAGCCACAACATTGCTACTACAGGGCAATGATCTAGGGCAGAGACCTAGGTCCCTGTGGTTCCCGACTCCCGTGGTACCAGAATTAAGTATCCGGTAAGACTTCGTAGCATAGTCTCAAATGTCTCCGAAGTTTTGGCCAATAAAAGCAACAGAAAAATAGAAGAGCAAGACAACACAACAAAGAAGCAAAAAAATGTGAAACGCTTCACATTCTCGCGTGTCATCCTTACGCAGGGGTCATGTTAATCCTCTCTGTATTGTTCAGATTTTAGTATCTGTTCTGCCGAAGCAAGAACTAAATAGACAGGCAGCTGACAAAAAACATATAGGATTATAAAAAGAGCGAATTTATCTCCCATTTATAATATATTTGTACAAATATACGTGTATAGATTTACGGATAACGCCGGATGGGCAAAGTTGTCCTATGTTCGTCATTTTTTAACTCGAGAACCACTAAACCGATTTAAAAACCAATACATGAGTTGAAAAGGTATAGTTTCACTGATAGTATAGCCTTAGCTAGACGGTGCTACGCCCATATAAATTTTTTATTTATATATTTATATCTTCAAACTGGTAATAGTAAGAATTTCTAAACTTGGCAAGAATAAGTTTGTAGTCAATACAAATCATCAGTCAAAAAGTGGGCGGAATTGGAAAGATAGAAGTGGCACCTCCAATTTTATTGATTTTTGTATATCTAGTGAACGGTAACTGCTAATTTCTATATTCAGCCCAAATAACTTTGTAGTCAATACAAATCATCAGTAAATAGGTGAGCGGAATTGGATAAGTGGGAGTGGCACCTCCAATATAAAGTAAATATTGATTTTAGTATATTTTGGGAACGGTAGTAGTGAATTTAGTTTAAATAATTTCGTAGTCAATACATCAGTCGAAATGTGATCGAAATAGAATAACTAAACGTGGAATTTTGTATGTGTGAAAAATGGTAACTGTTAAAGTTTTGTGAACCTTATGCATAGGAGCACACCGGGTAAAAGCTATTAATATTCTATCATAAAAATCATTATATTATCTCCACTAAACGAAACAAATCGTTTAACGCTTGAACAACGTTGGGATTTATTGGAAATTTGTCGTCATTTAAAATTCATCTTTACTCAGCCATATGAATGAAATAATATTTCATTTCTAACTGGAACAATTGTACTTTACAACAAAAACATAAATTTGCAAAATTTCAATCCGTTTTTGCTTTATTGCATTTTTAAATTTAATTTTTAAATTGCCCAGCCTATATATAAAAACAATTTTTCCTATGTTCGTTTAATAATAAAAAAGGCTCCAATTTCCCTCCAGACAACTCCATCTAAAATTAAAAAGAAAAAAACACCCATGCCCTTCCCGCACACCTCTGGCGATGATGACAAACATCAGACGAATGATCAGGAAAATCACGCCACCTACTGGGAAAAAATTACGATGCTAAAGTAAAGATCACCACCAATTAGCAAGGATCTTCACCACTACACAAAAAAAATTATATGGAGGAAGCTACAGTAGATTAATCATCTACTTAGCTTAAAATATCAAATTGATTTAAGAAACTGTAACAAAGCAATAGATGCTTTGGGGAAGGCCAATATGCTCCCTAGAGGAGTTACGGAGGAAAAAAAACATGTGTTGGAAAACTGTAGTTTCACTGGCGGTGTCACGCCCATTTAAATTATGTATTTATCAAATCATCATTCAAAAAGCGGGCGGAATTGGAGAGATAGGAGTGGCACCTCCCATACAAAGTAAATATTGATTTTTGTTTATCTAGAGCACGGTAACAGCTAAGGTTTATAAATTCGGCTCAAACAACTTTGTGGTCAATACCAATCATCAGTAAAAAAGTGGGTAGAATTGGGTTAGCGAGAGTGGCACCTCCACACAAAGCAAATATTGATTTTTGTATATTTTGGGAATGTTAATAATGGAAGGTTCTGACTAACTTTTTGGAAATAAAAGAAAAAAAATTCCACTAATTTTGCAAGAAAAAATTTATTCGTTAATTTTCGTCAAAATTAGGTACCTTCATTTAATTTTGAATAAAATCAGCAATAACCAACCGAGATTATCCCTAAACATTTGATAGTACTTGCGTTCAAATCGGTCAAGTCGTTTTCAAGTTATGAAATATATTGACATAAGTACCATATTTTGGGCGAAAATTTTGCCACGCTTAATAAAAAAAACTGAAACGGACTTGCATCAAAATCATTATATTCCATATAGTTTTGTTTAAAGACTTTTTTATAGGATAATATCGGAGCTCTTTTGCAAAAGATCCGGAAATATCCTATCATATCCGGAGCGTTTTAAGGTTTGATGGAGCCAATCGCCCACAAAACCTTGTCCGGAGTGAATATTTTACTCTTGACCATTCTGGTGACACGTGAAGAACCGGGAATACCTCGACTCTGATGTATAGGGGCAACCGTTCGAGAGTCAGAAAAATCTGTCCTCAACAAGAGATTTTTTCTGCAACCGTATTTATACCTAGGTAAATTATTTTTTCTTATGAACGATTGTGCATTTACTATACGTACTATGCAGAAGTTTATTCTGTTGTCTTTGAATTTGGAATTTGATAGCTGCTGACTGGTTTTAGTATATGTTTGTATAAAAGTAATTTATTTGTTCAAGGTAATGGTGAATCCCTACTGATAAGCCTGTACATTTTTCTGTATTTTATATCTACTTCTATTTTTTTTCTTGACATGTTCCTTTCATTTTAGATTTGAATCTAATGCAGGGGCAGGGCAAAAAGAGAGGAACAGTTAAAATGATAAATACACTGAAGTTAAAACACTGTAAAAAAGTAGTTATTCATACAAAATATAAACATGCATAAATTTATGTAGCTTATTATTAACAGTTCTCGATGTAGAAATCAAAATTTTAGCTCTCTTCAAAATCTCTTAAAATTAAAAAAACATAAAAACATGCGCTACACCCCTTCTTCGTTGACGGCTAACAAGCCACTGAAAAATTTTTGTGGCTCACACACATATATTTTGTTATAATTATGGTAGCCGTTTGGAATAATGTAAACAAAGCGTATGAATTCTTTTTATACTGATTTTTTAGCGTTGTTAATTTATTACAATTTCTTAAGTTTTTTATTGAAAAATAAAACAAAAACTATTATTTTGGGAATTATAAAGGCAATATCAATAATTAATGTATGCTATTTAAATTGAATGAGTATGTAATAAAGGTTAGCGATACAGGGTATTTTGGCACATTTCAGGAAACATTTTTTTTGTGGGATTTTTTTTTGTCTTCTAGCAACCCTGGTTGTAATATTCACGAAGAGAATAAATAAACAGCCGAAAAACTTCGTAATCTGAACAATATGAATGAGCGTCACTAATCTAATGTCAGTAAAGTACTTCGCCGAATTAGAAAATGGGATAATAATGTCATCAATATAAATTGGGTGATGATCAATTTCTTTGTAAGTAAAATCGACATGAACTGATTTCGACTGACTTAATTTAAATTTCCACTTTTTTGGTCAAATTAATATTTTTCTTCAGCATTGTGTCCTGTTGCAATAAGCGCATTTGTCGTCATCAAATGTTGCAATAACATAATCCTCACCCACAGGAAGGTCAGCGGCATACAGAAGATACAAAATGGGTCCCAATATACTTCCCTGAGGTACTCCTGCTCTTATTTCTCATTTTGATTCTTAAATAGCAATTTTCCAAGTGCGATTGTAAAAATTCGAAGAAGCTTTTTGGAAGACTTCCTTGCATTTTGTTGATAGACCTATCGTATCACACTTTGGCGAAAGCTTGACTCACATCTAGAAAAACAATCGAGCAAACTTTCTTTTCTTCGACTGAATTTTCAATTACTTCTGTAAGACGAATTGGTGTGTGAGTAATAAAGATTTAGATTCTATTATTGGCGTTAAAATTGGGATAAGTGATGTGGTATTGATTTATACGAAGACGCTTCATTTGGCGGTTTTTCAGCTATTTTCCATAAAGTGGGAACATATTTTAATTTAAAACATAAACACAGGTCGAAATTTGCTTAAGTATATCTGATGTTATAAGGTCATACCTAGGAGCCTTTTTATTTGATAAATTTAATATTGTGTTGTACACTTCTGTTGTTATTTCGGATATGCTAACATCATCAGAAAGGTACTTCATCCGATGTATATAAGCATTACCATCATGGAGGGAAAAATATTCTGCAGATGTGTTAGCTTTTTGCAAATTACTTTTTAACCAATTTGCACCATCCTTTAGTGGAGGAATATGAATTGATGGTTTTTTTGAAGCATTTTAGCCTCCCACAGCGAATAATCTGCGGATTTTTCATTTTTCAAACCATTACGGTATATTTGAAAATGTTTGTTTTTTCCCTCTTGAATCTTTTTCTTAATTTCTCGGCTTATTTTGTTTAATTTAGTGGAGGATATCTTGAAAGCTGCCATTTTTTGCGAAGTTTTCTTTTTTCTTTTATTAATTTTAATATTTCATAAGAAAATTCTTGTTGATGATATTGGTGTGCTTTTCTATGCTGCATATTGAATAATTTTGGTAAAAATGTCTACATTTTCATTTATTTCTTCACCTATTTCTATATTGGTCTTAAAGTCACACATTTCATCTACTGCATGAGGAAAATATTCCCAATCTGTATTTTTGTTTCCCAGATATGGTGCTAGAGATTTCTTTATAGGGATGTCTTTTAAATAAAGGTAAATGGGTGTGTGATCAGAGTTCATTTCATAACCTTCCTCTATTCTTAAGAACTGTTCTGAAGTTTTCCTCATAACAAAGAAGTCAATAAGTTCGAAAACTTATTTGCTTGGAGAAGTTATTTCCTTTTGTCGTGGTAAGACGTGAGCCTCAAATGGGTCCAATTTCTTAAAAAGTTGTATATACAGTTTGTCAAGAAAATCTTTTTACATAATAAAAAAAGAATTGGGTTTCACTTTTATCATTAAAAAGAATAGGCATTTTGTTTTATTTAAATTTTTTTTTTAATTCAATATCATCTAGATATTACCTAGCAAATTGCAGCAAAAAAAAAAACAATAAATTTTAATTTAAAAATAAGATAAAAAACCAAAGAAACTCTAGAATTTTGTTGTCAAGAAAATGTTTTTACATACTAGCAAAATATTAATAAACGGGATGAAAATATTAAGTTTTAAGATAATCAATATTTTGATTTTCGGGGAAGAAATAATTTATTGCACACATTCAGTTGAAATTTTATCCCGTTCCCGGTTTTTCAGACGCCTCTTGGCAGTACTTCTTTTAAGATAAGTATCTATTTTCAATTAGGCTTAAGTCTGGACTTTGAGCATAAGTTTTCAGAACTTTGCAACAGTTATAAAGAAGCCAAGTTCTTAAGAAAAGAGAATATTTTTTGGGTTATTATCCTGATAGAACTTTATTTTCGGCTTTCTATTAGTATAAAGCGTAATTTTTTAGCACTGTTAATTAAATGCCACATTAATATGTAAAGGTTTTGATTCGCATCAGTATTGTTCTCAATTAAAAAATTTCTTCTACTACCTTACTGGATATGCATCTCCAAACCATTACCGAAAGTTCTTCATATTTTACAGTTTGAATTGTTTTCGACTTTCCAACGCTTTTTTTTCTTCCACACTTCATTAGGGCCGTCATTATAAAGAAACGCTTTGATGGATTCGTCTCAAAACATAATTTGATCCCAGTAGTTAAGTTTGAAAATAAGCAATACAGCAAAAGATACCCGCCTTTCTTTATGTTCAATAGTAAGCAGTGTTTTTTTAGCACTACTTTATATAAAACCGTCATTTTTTTAAGACGACTTACCGTTTCGTGGGAAACTATCACGCAACATTCTACTCTGAACTTACTCACTGAACTGCGGATACCAATGGATTTTTGTCTACTTTTCTTCGTAACACACTTTCTGTTTACTTCTCATTAATACGTTGGAGCTATGGTGAGTGAATTTATTAATGTAAGCCTATTTTTGGTTTCAGCATGTCTTAAACTTTTGACATATTTTGTCTTCGTTTTGAAAAAATTTCAAATAATGCTTGAATCGTTTTCCCGACCGGGTTATTATAGCAGACCAACTAATTTACATTCGACACTGTTCTATTGTGAGACATTTTAAAGTCTCGTACATTCAGCATTTATTTGATAATAAAAACCAAAAATTTAATTTAAATACCAAGAGATTTTTTCTGAATTAAGCATATCCGTAATTGCTCTGTAGTCATTGACATCAGAGGCAGAGATCTTATATAAATTGTTGTTCATTAATTTACAAAAGATTGTTAAACGACGAAATCTTGATAATTAATGAAATCTTGATAATTTTCCATGTCCTGGACCCCATAATTTTTAGTTTATATAAGACCAGCACCCAGGGGATGGCCCCTACTCATGCAGTGCATTGTGCTGGTACTAGGAAAATAGGTTATTGGAAGGAGGACAGAGGGAGTAGTGTTTATGAACGTTAGATTTAAATTTACTCATGTGGTAAGTGGCAGGAAATACTTTCACTGGAAGATTATTCAACAACCGAACAGTGCGACCAAAGAACGAATTCTCCCTATAATGCGTTGTGCGATTTACTGGACAATCAACTACAAAGGGATGCGCTCTACGAGAAATACGAGTATTACGTAAAAATATATGATTTTTGGGAATTAATTCCTTAATTTCGTTAAAACACATTTCGTTATAGTACCGAGAGAACAATGAAACACACGCCACATTGCGACGGTCCTCCAATGAATCGATAGAGTTGGCTACCCTACCGTCATTGATGAGCATCTTCGCCCTCTCCTGTCCGCGGTCGAGAAGCTCCAAAATAGGCTTTGAAGCACCGGCGCATACATGAGAGTTGTATTCCATTTTGGGTCGGATATAGGTCTTGTAAATATTAAGGAGATCAGATGAAGTGAAGTATTTCTTGCACCGTCTCAAAAAACCAAGGCACTTGAATGCTTCTTTCGACACTTGAAATATGTGATCATTCCAACAAACGTCACAGTGAATTCTCATGTCCAGAACATCAAGAGCATCTGATTCCTCAATATCTACATTACCCATTGACACAGATGACAGCACACCACCACGCCTGTGTGTTAAAAAACAACATTGAGTCTTACGTGCAATAAAATCGACCCTGTTCGCACGACCCCACTCGGAGACCTTCACCAGGTCACTTGTAAGTTTGACGTTCATATTCATCTTTCTTGCCCCAACTTCCAAAAGGCTCGGTCTACGATCAAAAGAATATGAGTGACAAATGTTGCTGTCATCCGCAAAAGAGTGGATAGGATTAGAAGTGAGAAGAAGAAAGTCGTTAAGAAATATTAGAAAAAGAGTAGGAGAAAGAACAGAGCCTTGCGGTACCCCTGAGTTTACCCTGAACTCGTCGGATGAGACCCCATTTATAACCACTCTTATAGAGCGATCTCTGAGAAAACACGATATAAATCGAGAGAAGTGACTACCGACACCAAAAGCATTAAGTTTCGAAATGAGAGCCTCGTGCCAAACTCTATCAAACGCCTTTGAGATATCCAGAGCTACAACCTTACTCTCGCCAAAACCATGGACTTGTTCCACTTCTCCGAGAGCAACGCCAGCAGGTCACTAGTAGAACGGCCCTTTCGGAAACCGTACTGACGATTGCTAAGTAAATCGTTGGACTCCAGATATCCCACAAGCTGGTGATTAATCATAATCTCCATAACCTTGGAGAGTGCGGAACAAACTACTATTGAACGGTAGTTTTCAGGATTACTAGCCTCGCCCTTTGTGCAATGATCCGAATTTCTGAGAGGTGCAAGAACCTCAACTACACACTTATTAGGGTGTGTAGTGAGAAAAAGGTCGAGGGTATTGTTCTGGTGCCCATCTACACACTATATATGTGTAGGTTCATTCACTAATTGCGCAAGGTGATTGTGCGCGGCAAATAACTCAACATATTGGCCTTCCGGAGTTGTACGGCCTGAATGGCGTAACCAAGACGAATTATGAACATTGAAATCACCAGCAACAACAATTTCACTGTTCGGATAATTCGACAGAATACTCAATACTGAGTCGGAAAGAGAGTCGAAGCCAGATATGGTAACCTCTTTTCCCGCGTTGGGCTTCTATACGAAAACCCGAAGTGCAAGAGATGTGCCCTGATTCTGAAATTAACCCATAGACAGTTAAATTTCGCATCATACATGCCAAGAGGTTGCTGGCATTGGTACACAACTTCATTGCGATTGTACATAGCAAGATCCCTATGAAAATTAAAAAGGGATAGAAGGTGATACCCGGGGATATGAAAATCCTGAGGATCAGCATTTTCAGGTTTCTCACATAAGGCGAAAACATCCGGCCTATGGAGACAAATGTACGCATACACGGAGAAAAAGTTCGCCCGTAGCCCACGCACATTACAGAAATCAATCCGAAAGCGTCCTGCCATTACGTAAATTCAACAAATTAAAAGAAAAAATAAATATATGAATTAACCACGAGTAAACAAAAATCAAACAACCCCCCTCTGAATGCGTACGACAAGGAAATGGGTTACAGCTGGTTGATTATTCAGCAGCCAGTGTTATACCTTCACCACTGAATAATCCAACTGCAACCCTTCCAAGTGTTTCGCACCCAAAGGTTTGGAAAGGAATACTGAGAAGAAGGTAAGACACATAACTAAATTCTTCCATATGGATCAAACAGTCCTTCATTTTGCCGATGTTTAATCTTGCCCGTATTCGAATTAGTTATTGTCAAGTGTGTGTTTATTTTTTTTATGTTAGTGTTGTTTGTTTCATTCCAATAATTTGTTATTAATATTTTGCTGTTTTCGTTCTTATTGATGATGTTGTATTTTCTTGTTTTATTTATTTATTTTAATATTGTTATTGTATGTTCCGTTAGGATTGTTGGTCATTTTTGTCTGTGTTCTACAATTCTCTTTTGAGAAATTGTTTCGTTGAGTTTTTGTTGGTTGATAATTTTATGTTTTTCTTGTAAAAATACATTTTTCTTTTTATTTTTTAATTTTTTATTATTAACTGATGTATTGTCAACAGTTGCGACTTTTGCTTTACCATACATATATACATGTATGTTCTGTTATTGGTTTTTCATGTTCACTTTTGTGTACTTTTATTTTTTATTATTGTTATATTTTATTTTGTAATATTGCACTGTTTAGATAGGAGGAGGTCTCACTGGTTTTTTGTTGTCAGCCTCTTTCCCCTCTTTAGTGTCTACAGGTTGTATTTCTGTAACATTGTTTGGATAAGAAGGTGATACATCCGGTGATCATTCGGCTTTTCGTTCTCTAAAAGGTTTCTTCTTATTTTTTACTCTTATCCCATTTGATTTCTTTCCCAATTCTTCTTCGTCCGTCTCGTAAGCTATTGGTTTGTCTGCTGTGGGTTAATTTTCTTTATACGGAGAGAAAAAATTTAGTTTTTCATTTTCAAGCTTCAGTGCTAAATTTTGCGATTTTAAAACTTTAATTTCCTCTTTTAGACTCTCACACATTATTTCAAGGTCTTTCATTTATATATATATATATATATATATATATATATATATATATATATATATATATATATATATATATATATATATTTTTTTTTTTTAAGTAGTTTTGTTTTTAATCAAATTTTTTGAGAAATCCTTAAAATTATTCCAAAAATCTTTTTAAAAATGGAAATTTGAATAATAGATTTCTTTTTTTACAACTTAAGTATATTTTCAGTTTTTAAATATTATAATATTAACGCTTTTTATAGCGCGTTTTGATTAGAGATAGATATATATAAATTATAATTTAGCGCCTTTTTAGTAGGACGTCTGCGCGTTTTGATCATAAAAACTTGGCAACACTGCAAACGGCCTTATCTAACATTTTGAAAATTTTACAGGAGAGGCAAAAAACCATTTAAAATAAAAAGTATTGTTTTAATCAGAGAGATTTTTACCAATATTTTAGATACAAGTTGTATATTTTGTTTAATTAATATATAAAACAATATGGCGCTTTTATAACTCTGGGAAGTGTTCAAACTGGGTTGCCATACTAAAATATCAATATGAATGGTTACTATCCGCCACCAGATGGCGTCTTAGTTCATATATCGAATACTGAAGCGTTAAATGATATGATATATATATTATATATATATTGAATAACCATGATGCCCAGGAGATGTATATATACATATATATATATATATATATATATATATATATATATATATATATATATATATATATATATATATATATATATATATATACATCTCCTGGGCATCATGGTTATTCAATATATATATATATATATATATATATATATATATATACATCTCCTGGGCATCATGGTTATTCAATATATATATATATACATATATATACATCTCCTGGGCATCATGGTTATTCAATTCAGGAATGAAAAAGTTAGTAATCATGACTCTAAACCGATCACCATAGATTGTAACGTTCTGGCCACCATCGTTTTTGAAAAAGTACGGACCAATGATTTCACCAGCCCATAAAGCGCACCATACAGTCACACTTGAGGATTACCTTCACTCCAAATGGGGCAGTTTTGTTTGTTGACGTAGCCATTCAACCAGAAGTGCGCTTCACCGCTAAACAAAATTGGGTACAACGGTAATCTTGTTTTTGGCCCATTCGACATATCTACGCCGGACGTGAGTCTATTCATGATGAATTGCCAAACCAAACTGAGAATAAATCACTTGACAGCTAATAAATCGGTCGCCATCTTGAAAAGTAATGCCAACTTAAAGTTCTATACCTCTATAAAAAACATGCTTTACAAGAACTGAGACAGAACAACCTAACATAGGAAGAGGCAAAGTCAACAGCTGTAAACCGTGTCAGATGGAGATGCTTTGTGGAAGCCATATGCTCCCAAGAAGGGTAAAGGGGAAAAAAATTAATAAATACTAATTTTATATTTTTATATACTTTATTTTGTCGCGTGCGAATTATATTTAATTTATAAGAAATCCATTAAAATTAATGTTTTTTCTATGTTTTCAGATGCGTTACTATTTTATATTTTAAATGAATTTTGGAAATGTCTTAAGTGGTTTTTAATTCTTAGCAAAATGATCATATTCATTAAAAATTTATTCTCTTTTTTCGGCACATAGTGTATATCCCCAAACCTTTCACATGCTATTCTATTATCAGGTAGCACATTTAGATAAGAAACTAACTTTATAGAAAGAGTAGCACGTTCCACAAAAAATAATATTTATTATCGTACATCTCAATAAATATATCAGCGGGAGACGTAAAAATCGTCTTAGCATTAGACAGACAAATGTCAAAAAAACAAAAAAAAAAAACGAAGAAGATAGGGATGAAAATAAATTTCCAGATGGGTAAAGTTAGTTATACCAGTATTTAATTTCTTTTTTTATTTAAATTTTTTTTTTAATTTTATTTTTATTTTTATTTACTAAAGCAATTTTTAGAAATAACGAGTAGTTAGGTTAGTTTCTACGGGGTGTGTAACTGACATTAATTTAATATATATAAATTATGTTTTTTTTTTTTTTTGATTCAGTAACAAAAGAATTATTAAAAAAAAATCATCAATTAAAGTACACAGCAATAATTAATTCTGGAAATACCCTTAAGAAACCAGTCAGTACATCTAATTTTTAAACTTTAAATTAAAAACGGCGGTCAAAAACTATAAATAAATTAAAAAAAACGGAAACAGAAAATGAAATGAAATTTCTTTTTACAAAAAAATTTTCGATCTCATGCCATTAAGTGAAAACGGAAGACAAAAAGTGAAAGAATAGGAAAAAAAAAGTTAACAACACATTTTCTACTCTATTTATTACACAACAAAATGAAGTTTTGTGACAATTTTCTACGCTCCAACTCCAGTGTACTGTCTTCTCCTTCTCCTGTTTGTTACATATAACAGCAAATGTATATAATAAATGCAATTGTTGTAACAATAAGCATTGCTATTGCGGTTAGTGTGAGTAGGACTAGCAGTAGTAGTAGTTGTTGCAGACATAGAGTACTTATTGCTGTTGTTAGCAAACAACATAACAAATAACAAAACTTCAATAATAATAAGTTAAGCAACAACATCAACGGCAACAATGTTAAGAAAGTAGAAAAAAGCAAAAAACAAAAATAAAGTTTTCATTTTTGTGTTCAGGTTTAACATAAAGAAAATATATATCACAGATGGTGTTAGACAAAGTTGTGTTCTCTACGGCTGTTCAACGTTGTCCTCCATCGTGCGTTGAAACACGGTATATCTCCTGGCTCACAGACATTGCGGCATGCAAGAAAGCTGTATTCATTACAAGCGGAAGCATACAAAGTGGGCTTGAGTTTTTCTAAAACAAAAATTATGTGAATTAACGCTTATATCACATCGATTTTTGAATTGGAAACAAAAATTTTGATATTTTTGCTATCTCGGCCGCATCCTTTCGACGTCCGGTGGTTCCAGTGCTAACATTGAAAACAGATTAGAACTAGGCAGTCAATTTTTTTGGCCGACTAAATGCTACATATCTCTCAAAAAACGAAAATTCACGTCTTTAACTCGTGTGTGAAATCTATTTTTGTATCATTTTGAGTTATGGCATGCGGCTGTGATTGATATGAATTTCATTCTTCTTCTTCTTCTTAAGTCCTTCAGCTCCAAGTTGACCATACGGTCTCAGCAACATATTTCTAAGGGTTTCACTGGAAGCACCGCCATCTGACGAAACAAAAATTTTGATATTTTTGCTATCTCGGCCGCATCCTTTCGACGTCCGGTGGTTCCAGTGCTAACATTGAAAACAGATTAGAACTAGGCAGTCAATTTTTTTGGCCGACTAAATGCTACATATCTCTCAAAAAACGAAAATTCACGTCTTTAACTCGTGTGTGAAATCTATTTTTGTATCATTTTGAGTTATGGCATGCGGCTGTGATTGATATGAATTTCATTCTTCTTCTTCTTCTTAAGTCCTTCAGCTCCAAGTTGACCATACGGCCTCAGCAACATACTTCTAAGGGTATCACTGGAAGCACCGCCATCTGACGAGATAACACTATCAAGGTAGCTAAAAAACTTGGCATTTTCTGTTATGGTATATCGTCACCAACTTTAAAATTTTCATCAGGATCGGGAGAATTTATCTTCAGACCTTAGCCTTTCCGGAGTTAACCGTTAAACCAACTGTTCGGTAGCCGTGTCCTGATTATAACAGACATATGTCATCAGCATATGCAAGATCTTCCAGGTTATGTTGTAAGTTCCATCAGATTCCACGGTTTTCACCATTATCAATTGCCCATGTTAGGTCGTCATTCAGAACTATCGGGAGCAATAAGGCCAATTCTAGAGAAACAATGTGACTTTTCTGTAGTTGAAACGCGTTAAACATAGCGCGAAAGCGCTAAATTGGCAACACTGGCCGTTTGCGTTTTAGGTGACGATATACACAAAAACCTTGGTATTGACTTCACCTTTCGTTTAAGAGTCTTTCAGAGAACATCACTTAAACGCATTTATAGTCCTCTTTTATATAGGGTGGGCAACCTAAAAGCTTAAATTAAAGAATGTAATCAAACAAAAACGGGTCGAACTTTTGCCAAATTAATTTTTTGTTGTGAAGTACAATTTTTCCGGTTAGAGATAAAATATTATTTTATTCATATGACTGCCGCGGCTGGCCCCATTCGATCGGACCAATTTCCGAGAATTTTTTCGAGTGTATGGGGTCGTATCTTCGCAATGGAGTCACGAATGTCGGCCTTCAAATTCTCAATATCTCTCATGAGATATATGACAAGTTGCACCATCCTGTGTAGAAAGTAAGGTGTTAAAAGGACAGAAGATCAGATAAGTTATCAGATAAGTTATTACGTTGTATGTGCAAGAAGTGTTTTGAAAATTCGAAAGAATCCTTGTTCTACTCGATAGCGCCTATCAAAAAGTAGTATAATTTCCCAAGTATTTCAACTTTGTTCTTTTCTGTCGCACCATGTAATCAACAATGAGAAAATAGCAAAAAAAAGAACAGTTGTTGAAATGTGGACGCAAATTTAAAATTTTAATTTTTATTTAAAAAAAAAAATGCTGAAGTACGGTGAGGAGCAAAACCAAACACATGTTTTGAAGTTTAACTAAAAAGTTCCTGCACCAGCCAATCCTGGATAATTTTAGCGGTCTGTCTTAGAGCACTATCTTACAGAAAGATTTTTTTATATTTGTTTGTTTTGTGTTAATAATAAACACTTTGTGTTTTGATGATTTTTTCAAATGTTTTGACGATTTTCCAAAACATGATGACGATTTTTTGGGAAAATTTGATGATTTTATGCCCAAAGGGCCTAGCAACACTGTCTACCTCCTGTTTTTATTTTGATGTGAGTTACATCAATGAAAGCAATAACAGCAGGAAATTTTTTATTGGTTTGAAGCAGGGGTGACCAAAGAGAGAGATGAGTTTGTAGTAGTATTTGTGAGCATGTAGTAGTGCTATTAAATTGGTTTGTGTTGCTTTATTTTGAAGTAAATGAGGGAAAGGAAAAGAAGTGTAATTCGTTATTTATGTATATGATATTCGTTTAGTTAATAAAATAGGAAATGAGTAGAAAACTAAAATTTTTTATTTTTATATAAAAAAGATTACATCTTACAATAAAAAATCGATTCTAAAAAACTTAAATTTCATATTAATAAATTAAATCGAAACTTTCGTCAAAACAAACGGAAATATATGTTGTTTCCTGAATTCTCTTAATGGTTTCGGTTTGTATATAAAGACTTATTTGCTCAGTACGCCGCACTATTTTCGGACGACATAAAGACATTTCCTTTCATACATCTCCTATTTCATTTCCCACTTTACCAAAAATGCCCCAAAAGGTCGTTCTTTTTTAGCTAAGGCTAAAGCAATGGCATAGGTAATCTTTAATTTTGCGCGTTCAGAGGCATAACGATTTAAGAATAATTTTTTAAAAATTAATATTTGTTTTTCTAAATATGCTTTTAAATTTAATAGTAAATTTTTCTCTTATTTTCAAAATGAAGTCCAGGGTACTGGATTCTATAATGTCGGTTAAGGCCCTAATTCTTTTTATAACTTGATGCATACCAAGCATTCTGCTTCATTTTACGCGTATAAAGAAAGGAAATTTTTTTTTCCACATAACTACATATTTTAAAAAAAAGATTGTGCAAATTTTTTAAGTATCTGTTTCAAAAAAAACGAGAGAGAGAAAAACAAAACAAAAAATCTTAAAGCGCAAAGTAACATACCATTTGTACGACTAAAGTCGCAATATGCAAATTTTTCGCTGGTCAGCGACTTTTTGCGCAACTTTTTCAAACCCACTTAATCTTGCCACTCTTTTTAAAATTGTGCGACTTTTGCCACTTTTTTGGTTAAGTTAGCATTACTAACACTTTTATCTTTGTTTCCATCTCAAGCTTATCCACATTTACGATTTTTATTCCTAAAACGATATTTTTCATGATTCTAACAATAAGAATTTAAAATCGATAGAATATTATTTAAATGTTGTTAAAATCGCTAAATGTCGCAAATCAAACCAGAGCACTCTTTTAATTGATAGGAAAAGGCTATTAAAAGAGAGTGTAAATAAAACGAAAAGACGTCCATTAAATTAATATAAATGAGGAAAATACATAAGTAATTTGTTAAATCATAAAATATTTTTAGTTAGTTCTGCGTGCCCAGTGTTGTTTTATTGTAAGGTTTATCTTATTTTGCAAGTTTTTTAAGCTGCAAAAAATACTTTTTTTTTTCAAAAAAAAAAAAAAGTTTTCTGATAGGTTGCTGCGGCGGCAGTCCTATTGTGAAGAAAATTATAGTTAGCTAGAAGTTTAATGAGTTAAATTCAATTATAATTACTCCGGTCTGATACCCGCAGAACAAATATTAACCTGAAAATACACATTGTTAGTATTTGATAAATAAGAAAAAAAAAAAAAATGCACAGTCTGAATTGTATTTACCTTTTTTTATGATGGAAAAGAAATGTCAATAGGACTAATGTTACAATATATAGTTTTATTGGCAGTACTTTTTTTTGCTTACGCGTCAGGTTGCCAGACTAGAAATAGGAACATTCATAGTAGGAATCATAGTAAATATATTATGAAGGAAAATAACAGTAGGATAATTTCTTGCATTTCCAGGAAACCAATTGCGGGGAAGTAAATAAAAGAAAAAAGATGGAGGTTCGGCGCAAAAATATCTTATGTACCATAAAATTTTCTATTTAATACATTTAGGGAAAAAAAGGAAAAAAGAAGATAAAGTTTTGTTTGTCGATCAGTCAAAAGTGAGTAAATAGAAAAGCTACTTCAGAGCAAGATTGGCACAAAGGTGATTTATTAGGAAGAAAATTGTGCCGGTGTTTATAAAGGTTCCGCCAAATATTTTTTTTTTTTTTGAAAATGCTATAAAAAAAACTACTGAATATTTTCTCAAATTTCTTTTTTTATTTGAAAGTACAATCCTTCCGGTTAATAATGGAAAATAATTTCATGCAAATTGCTGTCTCGACTGGCCATGCAGTAGCCTACACGATGGGTCCAATTTTTAAGCACATTATCGATTGTGCGCAGCTGAATTTCACCAATGGTTTCACGAATATTGTCCTTTAAAGCGTCAATTGTCTCTGGCTTGTTAGCGTAACACTTATATTTGACGGCACCCCACACATAATAGTCCAACGGTGTCGAATTGCAGTTATGAGGTGGCCAAACGACATCAGCTCTGCGGCTGATAATGCGATCTTCAAAAACAAGGCGCAAAACATCGAGTGTAACTTCGGCTGTGTGGCACGTAGCGCCGTCCTGTTGAAACCAAATGTTGCTAATATCCTCCTCTTCAATTTTTGTGAACAAAAATTCGTTCAACATGGCCCGATAACGATCGCCATTGACTGTAACGGCCACTCCTTGCTCATTTTCGAAGAAAAATGGCCCAATTATGCCTCTGGACTAAAATCCGCACCAAACAGTGACTCGTCTTGGGTGTATTGGCTTTTCAATGTATGCGTACGGGTTTTCTGTGCCACAAATGCGACAATTTTGCTTGTTTACATACCCGCCAAGATTAAAATGAGCTTCATCTGAAAAGATGATTTTTTTTTGGCAAATTTTCAAAGTAAAGTCGCAATATTTCCCAGCGTTGTTCAAGCGTATACACAACCATATTCGTTCAGCGGAAGGATAAAACTAATTATCTGTCAAATCAGACATGAGCTAAGTGTTACCATTCACGAAATAAGCACTAGTTGAAAAAAAAACGTTAGATGGTGGACCCTTTAGTTGTTTTTATTATAAAATAAAAAAAGCGAAAGTTATTTTGTGTTTGTGACAAGATAAAAGAAGAAAAGAACACAAAAAAAGGAAATCAGGTAAAGATGAAGATATTACCCAATATTAACTATTATTCTCATTTATTTTGCCCGTTACCTGATTTCATATATATATATATATATATATATATATATATATATATATATAAGCACAACTAAAATTCTTTCCCGTACACGGAACCTTTTATATATATATATATATATATATATATATATATATATATATATATATATATATCACGGGTGCAAGAAAGGAAGTCCCGGTCAAGAGGAAAAGGTTTCGTGTACGGGAAAGAATTTTAGTTGTGCTTATAATTGTTTTGTGTATGTGAAATTTGTTTTTGTTTTGTGTATGTGAAATTTGTTTTTGTTTTGTGTGTATATTTGTTTATATATATATATATATATATATATATATATATATATATATATATATATATATATATATATATATATATATATATATATATATATATATATATATATATAAACAAATATACACACAAAACAAAAACAAATTTCACATACACAAAACAATTATAAGCACAACTAAAATTCTTTCCCGTACACGAAACCTTTTCCTCTTGACCGGGACTTCCTTTCTTGCACCCGTGATATATATATATATATATATATATATATATATATATATATATATATATATAAAAGGTTCCGTTTCTTCTTAAATTAACTGAATTTGAGATATTGGAGAATATATTAGAGAAGCTTGTCAGAAAATTTTTAAAATCAAAAATGCATGGACAATTACTTTTTCTGTTATCAGCTGGGGTCCAACTTTTGATCGTTTGGCATACTTTGGATCCTCTAAAGGACATTGTTTGCCATAACCTGCATCTGATAACAATTTTTCCAAAATGGTCGTCTCGTATAAAACAAATTTTAAAATAGTTGTTTTTTCTGTTTTATTTTTATTTTTTGTCATTCTCGTGATTTCACGTGAAGATGAAGATATCAAAGCAAAAGCCCTACAAAGGCCTATATGAGTTTAAATCAAAGATAGGATTATTAGTAGAAATGCCTAAACAGACGTCAGGAAATACAAACGATGGGAATACAGCCAGTCGATTTTTTAGAAATGGAAAGCTATCTGCGCAAATAACAGGTATAAGCTTAGAAATTATTGAGCGTTTTCATGTCATATTAGAATGCTTAGCATCTGGATATGCTATAAAAGTGGAAGCATTCGAAACGTATGCATTTGAAACGAGAGAACTGCATTTAAAACTGTATACCAATTGTCTGAAGAAGCTCAAGAATCCAGTAATAAAGACAATAGACGATGCAGATTATAGTGCGAAAAGTTTCACGGACGGATAATAATACATATTTAATGCGAAGGTTATTACTATCTTCCGATTCTTTTATTTTCAGTTTAAGAAAAGCTTCCCAAATTAAGAAACAAAACTTAACGCCAGATATGTTTAAAGTATTGATTATAATACACAAAAGTCGGACAGTGAAAATAATAGTTATTGGGATGCTAGTAGCTCGGATTCTACATAATTTTCTTTATTTCGCTTTACTGTGTATTTAATTCTTTTCTTTTTCAAGTTGACTTGTTTATGTATGATTTTACTGTTTACATTAGACTTGTTTAAAAAGGAAATAAAATGTAAAAAAATGATAGCATTTTTTAAAAGTATTTTCTCTTTTTTTACATAATTGTGTTATGACAATATTTCGATTAAAAATAGTCAACCAAAAAATTTTAGAGTGTCCATTGCTGAATTTATTTTAGTTATGAAGACTGCAATTGATATTTTAGAATTTTTAGTGTTTTTCCATATTTTATATAGTTGGGTAATAAGTGGGCTTGCCTGTGGCTGGATTTGTCTACTTTAAAGTGTTCGAAATACTAATTTTTTCCCACTTTTTTTAAATTGTGCTTTAAAACTCTCAGATAGACAAACTTATAGACATTGCCTTCAGAAAATACTAAGTTAACCACTCCAGCAGCTCTTATACAACCCCGCAAGTTCGCAACTTGGCATTATCCATCACTTTATTGAGTTTTCTGCATGCTATTTGTTTTGCATTTGATCAAGATATGTAAAATTTCGACTTTTCAATGAATATTACATTATTCCTGAATTTATCCGACTAATTTTGGGGCTAAAAGCTGAGACTATGCTTTAGTTTTCTGATTATCTCCTCATTATGAATTAACTTTAATTTAAAACATTTTTAGTTTTATATATTATCCGATTTCTCTTTTTCGTATTTTATAATTACGTATTAGAAACTATTACGACTATAATTAATTATTACCAACATTTGGTATAAAAATTTTCCTTTTTTATGATGAAAATTTGCCAGGCAATTGGCACTATTCAGTTTAATTTTTTACGTTTTTTACTCAAACTCCTTCGAAATGCAAATAAGTTTAATAAAATCTGTAGATAAAATCACTCTATTACGGGGAATTATATTGACAAGTCACTCTACTTGATTAATTGTCATTGTTTATTTAGGCTCGTTTGCCTCAAGGATTAATTCAACTTTACCCAAGTGGTGCACAAGGATAATTTCTTAAGTGGTTGGATAGGCTTGTTTGCCTTGCTTACTTATTTGACGATTATCCAAGTGGTACACAAGGATAACTTTTGTTGATGAGGTTCGTCAAGGTGGTACACCAAGACGAAGAAGTTTGTAATGAAATAAGTTGAGTGATTGACGATTTGGAATGAATAATTTTTATTGATGATTAGTTATGGCATTTATACTCTATAATCAATACAAGAAATGTTTACATATTATTTTTATAAGTGCAACAAAAAAGCAAAAAACAAATTAATTAAAAAACATATTCCCACAGTTTAGTCAATGCAAAACGCATATTGAATTACATACTGTCTGGCACGTGTGGGCAAAAATATTTGATATGTTTGCCGACATATGCTGACGAATGAATTCTCACGCTTTGCTTGACCAAACTGTGGGAAGAAAAGAAAATGACTCTGACTATGTAGTGCAACTTGGGTCGGATTCATTATTAAACAAGTGTATTTCGCAGCTACATATTGGTGCACCTTTATAATATGTTGCTTGGGTATTTTGGCATAAGAATGTATTGTGCTCGAGGATATTACATTCGATTAGTTTAGTGTTATCCATGGGAAAATATTCATCACGGTGAGGGTTGAGAGCTATCGTTTTCGTGGTTGGTATGATGACAACCAAGGTATTATTTACTAGCTGAGAAACTGGAGTAAGATAAAATAGATCATATGCAGTTTGATGCGCCAATGATTGAGTAATGTACAAATAATGTGCTGATTTGAAATTGATGCAAGAGCTGTTACGACCACTGGTAGTGTTAGATCTGCTGGAAGATTTGCCTTTATGTTGTTAACTTCAGTAGAAAATTGGTGTGGGGTCAGCATAATGGGGCTGATCCGACCATGATAAGTATCGACTAATAAATTAATCACGGACGTATACATTCCTTGTAAATTGGTTGCAATAACATTTAACTGGATGCTAAGGGACAAGATTAGTTGCGATCGATAATTGGTATTAAAGTTAGTGAAGTTTCTAAGTCTACTGATTTTAAGATTAATTTTTTCAAAATTGGCTTGAGTATGGGCTTCACTCTGCTTCATAAGATGAAGAGTAGAGTCGAGAATTGATGTTTGATTACGCAGAAGACCTTGCAAGTGGGCTTCATTGGTTTTTATAGTGTTGATGGTGTTGGTTATTTGCTCCACGTATTTCGAGTCAAGAAAACCAAATAAAAAATTCGCCATATTGCCAACTATATCTATTGCCCCGCGTTTTTTCCGGCCTCTATTTCGTCCTTAAGATTGCGAAAGTGGTTAATTAATCCGTTGCGGGGCTCGTGGTGGAATGAAATGGAAATTAATGTTTTTATCTGCACATTCTCGTTGAATTTTTTCTTGTACTGTTGTAGAAAATAAGGCAGTTGACAATTTCGCTAGTTGATTGCGAGCTCCCGTAAAGTTGGTTGCGTTGTCGCAGTACAGATTCTGACAATGTCCTCTAAGACTTATGAACCTTTTAAGTGCCACAATGAAGGCATCGGTTGTAAGGTCCGTTACTAGTTCTAATGAATTGCCTTTGTAGAAAAGCAGCAAAAAACTGCAATATATGCCTTTTGGGGCCGTTTACCTCTAGTTTTGAAGTGAACCCATATTGGACCACAATAATCTACTCCTGCATTGATGAAGGGGTCACCCTTGTTTCAGGTAAACTTCCCATTAATGGCTTAAGTAGTTTTGGTTTTGATTTTGCGCAGTATACACATCGATGGACAGTTTCCCGTGCCAAGTGTTTGCCTTTGATAAGCCAAAAGCGTTTTCTCACGTTCGCAAGGAGTGCTGTAGAACCACAGTGTTTGGTTTCCTTGTGTATCGAGTCAAAAGTAAGTCTGCTAATTGTGTCGTTATACGGCAAGAGCAATGGATGTTTTGCATCGAAGCTCAACGTGGATTCCTCTAATCTGCCTCCGACTCTCAGGATATTATTTTTATCCAACAACGGTGCTAGGTTTTTAATTTGGCATGAGCCTTTGAGTTCCTTTTGTCTTTGCAATTGTTGAATATTTTCTTTGAAATGTGACTGCTGTGTGGTTTTAGCAATAATGGCTAGCGCATCATGAACCTCGAAAGGTGTCATGGCTAGCCGGTTTTGTCGCTCTGCCTTCATAGTTCGAGCATTTTTTATGAATCTTAAAGCATAACCCATAATTCGTTAAAGCGTTTTAAACGAATTTCTGTGGTTTATGTTATTCAACGGGTTTCCATCTTCGACTGATACCAACAACTTTTTAGGGTTTTGTTTCATTTCGCTAATTATTGCGTCAGAACTTTGGCAAAAAGCTGGAGGCCAATGTTTTTCGTCTCCATGAAGGAAGAATGGGCCGTACATCCATTGTGGTGCTTGCTGTAATTGCTGTGGGTTCAACCCTCTAGATATGATGTCCGCTGGATTATCTTTGGTACTTACGTGCCGCCATTCTTTGGGTACCGTATTTTCTTGAATTGACGCTATTCGATTTGCCACGAATGTATGAAAAGAGGATGACCTAGAGTTTATCCATGTCAACACAATTTTTGAATCAGTCCAATAGAATGAGTACAGTAGTACTCATGTCCAAATCGTGTTTAACCCTTGCAGCTAAGGTATCTCCCAACTGAGCAGCACATAATTCCAGCCTTGGAAGTGTTTTCTGTTTAAGTGGAGCTATACGTGGTTTTGCACACAACAAGTATACAATAATAGTTTTGTTAGATATTAACGTTCTGACATAAACTGCCGCGCCATATGCCTTCTCGGATGCATCTGTAAAAACGTGAAGTTGTGTTTTGTTAGAAATCTCACCCTTGTTAATGTGCCGATAAATTTGAAAGCTTTCGAGCTCTTTAAGATTATTTCGAAAATCTCGCCAGCGAGAATTAAATTCTGAAGGAACAGCTTGGTCCCAAGAGAGGTTTAAGGTCCATAACTCCTGGACAAACATTTTGGCCTTGACAACTACAGGGGGCAAAAGGCCAAATGGCTCAAAAATGCGTGCCAAATCTGAAGTAACTGTTCTTTTAGTTACAGCCTTTATTGGTTGAATATCGACTTTAACCTTAAGTTGGTCACATTTGGGTAACCAAGCTAATCCCAGCGTTTTCTTGTAATCGTTATTATCTTTTGAAAAGTCAAGGCTGACTTCTTGATCAGGTTGGGGAATGTTACTGAGGAGTTGAGAATGGTTAGCGCACCACTTTCGTAAATTAAATCCGTATTTTGCCATGACTTGCTGCAATTGACGTTGAGTTTCTAGAGCTGTGATTAGTCTATCGGCTGCACCCAGCCCATCATCAACATAAAAATTCTTTTATAAAAAGCTTGCTGCTAAAGGAAAATGTATCTTGTTGTCACGGCTAATTTTCTTCAAACATCTTATTGCTAGGTATGGCGCTGGTCTGGTTTCATATGTGGCGGTATTCAATTTGAAATAGCTGATTGGTTCAGCGGGATGTTTTCGCCACAGGATTATCTGATATTGCCTGTCTTTAGGATGGATCAATATTTGACGGTACATCCTTTCAATATCAATCGTAAATACAAAACGTGGCTGCCGAAATCGCAGCAAAACAGTAAACAGTTCACTCTGGAGTGGTGGCCCGATGTGCAAAATATCGTTCAATGACTTTCCAGATGATGTTTTTGATGAAGCATCAAATACCATTCTAAGTTTGGTGGTGCTGCTTTCGGGTCGCAGCACGCAATGATGAGGGATGAAATATTTACGCCCTTCCACCTTCTCTATAGGGATTTTAGTCATATGCCCTAAGTCTTCATATTCCTTCACAAATTGTGTGTATTGTTCTTTTAATGCCGGATTTTTTGATAGTCGGCGTTCCAAGGAAAGAAATCGGTTGAACGCGATACTGTGTGATTCTCCCAGAGCAGATGTTTCGGCACAAAATGGAAGTCGTACGACGAATCTTCCGTCTTTGTCGCGTGTGGTGTGTTGATTGAAGTGGGCTTCACATTGAGCATCAAATGGTGACAATTGTTGCTGTGTACTTCCAGTCTCCTCTAATTTCCAGAATCGTTCAATAGTTATATCTCTTTTAACATGTTCAGTCAAGACCCCGCATGTTGCAACTGATAATTGTTGACCAGAAATCTTTCCTGGTACTATCCAGCCTAAGGTCGTTTTTTGCAGCACTGGAAGGTTATCAGCCAATTTAATTTACCCAATCTCGAGCAATTGATGGTAATATTCCGCCCCTAAGAGAATATCAATTTTCTTTGGACGGTTAAAGGTTGGCTCTGCCAAAGTCACATTGCTGGGAATGGACCAGTTTTCGATATGAAGAAATTGAGCAGGTTCAGGGGCAATTATTTGAGGCAGTACGAATGCCTCTAGACGAACTGAAAATTTGTTGAGCCGGAATTGTATGAGAGCATTGACCCGGTGTTGAACCTTAGTTCTTTTTTTTCCAATGCCATTTATTGATATGGATGTAGCCCTTGCTTGGAATCCTAACCGCGTCATTAGCCGTTCTGTTATTAAGTTGACTTATGATCCTGAGTCAAGGATTGCTCGGCATTCGGTTTCCAAACCATTAGCCTTAACTTTTATTAATGCTGTTACCAACAAAACATAGGGCTTTTGTTTGCAGAACTAGCTGCCATATCTTTGGATTCTAAAATTGGAGTAGTGATAAGGAGTTCATCCGATGGAGCTCATCCTGTTGGAGTTCCACGATTTTCTTTGGAGGAAGAATTTAATTCGTTAGATGTATTGTGCCTTGTGTGGAGTTCCAAATGAACTAAAGTGTAGTGCCTTTTTCCGCATTTTTGGCAGCAACCTAAAATGTTACACTTTTTGGCTGAGTGATTACTAGTCAAGCAGTTGACACATAATTTCTGTTTCTGCACAATGTTGTTTGGAGGGCTGAGCAACATAAAATCCTTGCACCGATACAATGGTTGAGAATCTCGTTTGCATATGAAGCATCGGACAAGCTCATGTGTTGTGAGCGTGCAAGTTTTGTTATTGTTGAGAAATAGTTCTCAAGGAAGGTGAGGAATTGGCTGATTGGTTGTAACTCTTTTGGGTTAGCGATAGATTGCTCATATTGAGTATGAACTGTTTTGTCTAGTTTTTTGACTAAGACATGGAGTGGATCCCACGAAGTAACCTGGAGTCCCATATTGGAGAGAGCTGCCAAGCACTCCTTTGTTGTATCGTTTAACCGCTTAATGCTGCTTAATGTGCAAACTCCAGATAGCTGATCGAGCAGTCTTTGAATTGCCGTAGCCACCATAACACGTTTGTTATTGCAGAGGTCTTCCAGCAACTACCATGCCGCTTGGTAATTTTCTTCAGTTATAGCAAGATGATTGATGAGGTTTGCTGCTTCGACAATCAGGTTGGTTTTTAGATACCACATCTTATGAGCGTCAGACATCTGCAGTTCATTGACAATCCTTTTAAATATGTTCGAAAATGATGACCATTTCATGTAATCGCCATCAAACTTGGTGATGGTGATCGTAGGTAAGGGTAATGTATTTTGTCTCGGCAATGCTTCTATGGTGGAGTGGGGTAGTTTTTATTGGCACTTGTGAGCTGGATGATTGCTGACTGGGCGTCCTGCTCTAGGTGAACATATCTTTGTGAGTCATAACCAACTCGGTCTGGATCAGGATATTTTTCCCACACCTCATCATTAAGAAGTTCTAGTTGCTGCCATAGCTGTGTTGAAGATTCTCTAGTTGGCGAGAAAGAGCCGACATTTTGCCAAAAGATCGGTTGATGAGACCATTATGTCCACCAGTTCCACTTGATGGTGACCTGCTTCTTGCTTGGACACGTTTGCTGTCTGGCCCTTGGTTCTGGGTTTCAAGCTCCCGGTCCATTAAAGCAATATACTTCGACGCCAGGACTTGAATTTTCGAATAATAATCTGACGTGAAATATTCGTCAGATTTGTCGAGGTCCTTCAAACCTCGCAACCTATTATCCGTTTCATCAAATTACATCTACTCTGCCTGGAGACGCTTCAGCCGATCCTGGTAATAGGCTATCGTCTTTCGGGTGCTGGAATCCTTTCCGAAATTTCTGATGATAGTGGCAATGGTGTTACCAAGCTCCTTGAGCTGGCGGGTTGATTGTTCCATCGTCGGATCCGAAGATTGCAGGGTCCTGTCACGGTCGCCAAATGTTTATTTAGGCTCCTTTGCTTCAAGGATTAATTCAACTTTACCCAAGTGGTGCACAAGGATAAGTTCTTAAGTGGTTGGATAGGCTCGTTTGCCTTGCTTACTTATTTGACGATTATCCAAGTGGTACACAAGGATAACTTTTGTTGATGAGGTTCGTCAAGGTGGTACACCAAGACGAAGAAGTTTGTAATGAAATAAGTTGAGTGATTGACGATTTGGAATGAATAATTTTTATTGATGATTAGTTATGGCATTTATACTCTATAATCAATACAAGAAATGTTTACATATTATTTATTATAAGTGCAACAAAAAAGCAAAAAGCATATTATTTAAAAAACATATTCCCACAGTTTATTCAATGCAAAACGCATATTGACTTACATACTGTCTGGCACGTGTAGACAAAAATATTTTATATGTTTGTCGACATATGCTAACGTATGAATTCTCACGCTTTGCTTGACCAAACTGTGGGAAGAAAAGAAATTGACAAAAGAACAAAATATTATAATTTTGATTCTTTTTTTGCCAAAATATATTGGCAAAAAATAAAGAAATCTAAAGAATTAACAGTCATTTAAATATAGTGAAAATACCTATTTCTTCCGTACTATTTTAAGTGAAGCGCTGTTGTTGTACGTTCTAACAGTTTTACGTTGTTTTTTTAATTTTTAAATGGGACAAATTAAAAATGTATCATATTACACACACACAATACAAAAATAGCAATTTATTTAATTTCCAAAACATAAATGTCCTTAAATGAATGAATACTTTTTCAAGGTCATAGTGTACAATTTTAAGTGACACACACTGTATAAATATTTATCGCTCTATTTTACAAAATTGGTTAATTCATTACAAGTATAAACGCCCTCTTTATGCCTTTATGCATAGAACTTTAACTTATAGAAAATAACACAAAAAAGATAATATATGGTATTAATATTTCAAAATGATTTCGGGCCACCGCAGATGTTCTTGAGAAAGAGCATTCTAGACGTCCAATGGACGGCTACTTTATGCTTTATGCTTTTTGCTGGCCGTATGACACGAATAACAGGAACAATTTTGGCCTCCAAGCCATATAGGGTTTGATGTGGATGATCTTAACTTCATGTGTGGTTATTTCAATTATTAACAAACAAGTTAAGTCAAGAAGGAGTTTCAAACAAAATTTCGTCGTTTATAAGTTTCGCAAATTAATACCTGATGTTCAAAGTAAATCTAGATAATTTGGTAGCGTTCTTAAATCTATTCATGATGATTTGCCAGAGTATAAATGTAAAAGTACATAAAGAATGCACAAAACCTAAGTAGATTTCTTAGGTTTCTTATTCAAAAAAGTTTCGCATAGTTTTCGTAGTAACTATAGATTGCTAGATTTAATCTAAATCAATATTTCTTAAAGATTTGATATTCTTTTCGTCGATAAGCTAAATTCATTAACTTAAAAACATTTTTTTTATGAATTATTAGCCAATATATTTCTGATAAAACCTAATAAAATTTTAAAATCAGTAATCTGATCTGTTGCATCGCTACTACATCGCTTGGGTGTCAACAAAAATAAAAAATTATTTAAAGTCATACAATAAAAAAAATTTAAAATAAAAATCAATACAAAAAAGTACTAACATGAAAAAATCAGTATATTTGCGTATTGATTTAGATGCTATGCATAAATCAGTATATTAAACAAAAATCAGTACATGTACCGATAAAAACAGTACGTCTGGTAACCCTATCCATGACGGTCAGCCGCATCATCTTAAATGAGCAATGCTCGTTCATATTGTTCAGGTTACGAAATTTTTCGGGTGTTTTTTTCTCTTTGTGAATATTACTAAAAGACAAAAAATCCCTACCAAAAATTTTCCTAAATGTAAAAAGTCAAATGTATCGCTAACCTTAATTACATAGGTTTAACTCTATTTCAGATTTAACAAAACTAATAACTTCTTATTGTTGTACAGTTGATCCGATATTTTGATTTAGATAGACCAAATCAGGGAATGAAAAATGGGTCAACACTTTCTAAGCACGTTTTTGGCCACTTGTTATGAATATTTGTGCAATACCATATGCAATCATTGGCTATTTTCAAATTGAAAAAAATAAAACAAAAATTTAAAAAATTAAAAACGAAAATCGGGTATGCGAAATAAGACTTTAAAATTGTACCACCTTTCGTGAATAACTGTACTTTTTCAGTCCAATTGTATTTTTACAAAAATTAACTACAAATTTGAAAATTAATTTGTGGATGCACTAAATCACATACTAAATCATAGTCAAAAATTATCAAAGTAATTTTTCTTTCGTAAACCAGTTTGCAGGTCAAATCTCTAACGATCATGAAAATTTTATTTACTTCACTTCTTTATGTCTGCATCCATGTTAAAACATGTTTTTAGAAGGAATTTTTTGGCCTCCTAAACATTTGTGAATTGAAATTTGTGAGTGTTTGTAATACAATATGCGATATGTTGTTGTTAAAAGAATTTCGACATTTGCCAGCATTCGAATTTTTTACTTTGGTTAGAAAACATTTATAATATTGTTACGAAAATAAGATTGGGAACCTCTGAATTTATTACATCGCTAACTCTATGTGCTGTTTACAGATAACCAAACTACAACAACAAACATTGGCAGAGATAAAGTAAATAAAAATAACACGGTAACAACAATAATTAAGAAGCAAAGAAAACAAGTAACAGACGATAAACAATTAACAACAAATACTAAAAGCTGAAAGAGGTAATGTTTACATACGCATGGCTACAAAAGAACTAAAAAGAAATTAAAAGAAAGAAATGAAATCTGCCTTTAATATCGAGAGGTTCGAGAGCTCTCGATGTATTGTTTACTTAGCCATATAAAAAGCACATTGATACGAACAACAATCAGTTTAAGTAAAGTAAACTCAGCGAGTACAGTTTGTGTGAAGAGAGTTTATAAGGAGTAAACTCGTGAAGTGAATCGTGAAGTAAAAAACCAGTTTAGTTGGAGCTAACTCAGTAAAGAGAGTTAAGTGTGGATAACCTCTGGTCGAAAAGGTTGTGATCGATCGTGTTGGAAGATCTTTAGGAATAAAGCAGAAAGATCTGTCGAGTAATTGTTGTTGTTTACAAAGTTGTAAACAGACAAAGTAATTAAGAATATGTAACTGAAAGGAACGCAAAAAAGGGATAATGATGAAATACGGTTCTTTAGAATATATTCGTGAAAAGTAGTGAAATAGGGGAAATTTTGAAATAGTGCTTAATCAGTAATTAGGGCACTAGTGTGCTTTTAACTTGCAAATAGTGCAAAAAAAGTACAATTGACCAACTTTTCCATCTCTGTCAAGAATACAAATTTCAACTTATTAAAGGTTGAAAGTAGCTACAAACCTACCTACAATAAAAATTTCAAATATATGTATAAATGGTTTATAAGAGCTTTATTACACTGTAATAAAGCTGTTTTAAGTCATTGTGAATAAGACGGTTAATATTTAAAAAATTTTTTGTAATGCTTTAACTTTAATGTACATGCTTGTCAAGGTTTTTATAATTTGTTATTTTTTTTTATTTGCTAGATCAAAATTCTTCCACAAGAGATTTGCAAATAACAATACGGTCACTAAATCTAATTTTAGTAAGGAATGAATCTGAATTAACTAAAGCAAACATTTCAAATGTTACTTTCCAAATTAATAAATCTGAACTTGTCAACTCAATTAGTGGTCGATTGGGGTCAATTTCACTGTGTGATTTAACACCTTTTGGACGAATATACCAAGAAAAATTCTCAACAACCGGGTCAGAAGCGTTGAGTTTTAAATATAAAAGGTGAGTATTTAAAACCTTAATATTCCATAAACGGAAAGCCAATAATTAATAACTGTCTATATTAAATTTCATGGTAAGTGAGATCGATATCGACACTTGTACAAAACGGGTGTGTTTTCAGTAAAGTAAAAAAGTAACTGTTGCGATATTGGTAATCAGTTCCTTTTAGTGTTTCTTGAAAAGGAAATTATATAGGCAAAGTAGTTAAGTCATAAAGAAAAAGAAAAAGAAAAAAGTAACTGTTGCAATATTGGTAATCAGAACCTTTAAGTGTTTCTTGAAAAAGAAATTATGTAGCAAAGTAGTCATAAAGAAGTATAAAGACCGTTAATTTTATTGATAGGCGCGCCAAGTGCAAACGCGACTTAGTGCGAATAGCTGAAATGCATACCTGATCATCACTGCTAACACATTTAAAAAAGGCAATTCAAACAAAAAACTGATGATTCCCTACGTAGCTGCAAAGACAGCAAATCGTGTACGTTGGTTAGTGACCCAACTAGAAAATTTAATACCGTCAACCAAAAGATACAAGTTAGTACTATCCACATCCTGAAACAAGTGCCAGTCCAGGTGGCAATGGACCGCTACGTCACTTTATTAAAAAGGAGGAGGAGCCCAAACTTTACTAATATGGCGTCCATTCCAAAAATTTTAGCTCCCGAAATCGATTCGCCCTAATAGCAAGGTAGGAGACGGAACTAGTGAAAGTTCCTTAACCGTATAAACCTCCCCAATTTACTTGAGGAAAAAAACACCAACGGAATTGTGAAGTGGCTGTTTACTCTTATAGAAGAGATCACGTTTTGTGTTTTGCCTATTAGAAGTATTAATATATAAACGAAATTAAAATTCAGGTAGATCACTAAAGTGATTACCATAAAAATGTTTTCGAATTTGAAACCGAAAAAAAAAATTATTCTTGTCAACTGAAGAGTGGTAAAGGTCTTCAAGTGGAAATTAAAGGCAATAACTTTTGGGTGACTCCGGATGAGGTAAAAGATTGATTATTAAAAAAAGCTTTAAATTTAAGGTTCTCTAGCCCCTGGTTCAGATGGAAATGAAGCCCGGAAATATAAAAGTACAAAAACATGTGGCCCATTCAATCTACGAATACCAGATTTATCTCAAAGTGATCATATAAAACCTTCATAAACGTACATGGCCAAAATTTAGTGTGGAAGCTGACAAGAGTTTGGGCATGCGGAGCTTATTTCAAAGCTGTTTGTGTGTTGTTGACAAACTTAAAGAGAAACTGCGATGAAAACCACACAAGTAATTATAGAGGATGCTCATTATATGCTTTTGTAAATCTGTGGCTTCCTGTCCTGAAATTAATAAAATACAGTCGAAACCAGTAACCACAGCCGAAAACCCCCTTTTCCACTTCCTGTTACCAGCCAGTTTTCATACGCTGAAGTTCGAGTCTTGCTAGTCAGACCACAGTGGCTAAAGCGGCTAATAAATCGGAGCCAAAAGTAGGAGCTTCTGAAATCAATCTCCTTCGGCTGAAGTCTACTTCGTGGATGAATTGACTGAAGTTAAAAATACCATCATGCACTGCCACGAAAATCTATCACATAGAACACCGATAGACGTTGATTAATCTTAACCCTTTATTGCTTAAGACCCTTTATCAAGAAAAAACTATTAGTTTTTTTTATAGAATCTTTGCTTTTGACATAATTTAAGCTCAAAGAAAGTTTAATACTTTTGCCAAGTCTGGAAGAATATAAAATAATGCTGGTACCCAATCTTGATCTTGATTTTTTTTATTTATTTAAAAATTATTATAAATACTACAAAAAAACATCCTTTAAAATACATTATTTTTACAAATTTCTACAAAATGCGTATTGAATTATTATTCCCTACAAATTTCTTTTATATATATTGATATTTGATTCATTTTTAATGTCATCAGGTAGCATATTGTGTAGTTTAAGTCCCTCGAAAAAGAAATCTCTGTATTGTTGTTGTTGTTGTTGCTCTTGGCAAGCGGAAATTTCCAATCTTTCTGAGATAATATGGTTTTACCTCTCCCACATATCCAAGTTGCTCAGTTAGATACTCCGGCGCGTCTTCCATTTTCATTTTCTGGATAAACTTTAAAGTGTTTAGAACCAGCTTTTACTGAATATTCAACCACTTTAGCGTGTTCAGCATAAGTTGAATGGAGACGTATATGTTGTATTTTATTATCGATCTCAATGATTTATATTGAAGTTTTTGCAGTCTTTATATGTGTGTTTCCGTGCAGCCATATCCAAAATGCGGTTTTATCATTGGGTTATAATTGTTGATCGCAGTAATTATCGATATTTTATTTCTAATCCACTTTAAGAAACCAATTTTTATCCGATTTTTTACAAATATATTCAATATGTTCATCCAATTTCAGGTTCTTATCAATCATAAAACCCAAGTATTTAATTTTATTAACTTTTTCTATGCTCTCATTATTAATTGTTATTGTTGAGTCACTACTCATATTTATTTCAAGTAATTTGGTTTTATTTTCGTTTAGTTTTAATTTATTAACTTTAAGCCAATTGTTTATTTTATCAATGCCATACAATATATTTTGCCTACATTGTTCATCTGTATCACCTTCTGCATATATAAATGTGTCATCAGCATATAATATAATTTCACATTTTTGTAAAATATTTGGCATATCATATATGTATATTCTAAATAGCAATGCGCTCAAAATAGATCTTCGTGGTACTCCAAATTCATTATTTATTTCCTTTGACTCCATATCATTAATTTTTGTCATTTGTTTTCTGTTCGTAAGGTATGATTTAAACATATATAGTTTCCGAAGCAATATTTGTCTCTCTATGGTCTCAAATGCTCTTTTAAAATCTAAATAATGCCATTATCTTTTTCTTTTTATCTATAAATTTCCATCTGTTTATAAGAAAATTTACGGTTGTTTCGCATGAAAGTTTTCTCCTAAATCCTAATTGAAATATAGAAAACAAGTTATTTTGCTCTAATTATATCACATATTACCGTTTTCAATATATGCCAACTATCGATAATAAGCTTAATTGTATCATTGTCAAAATCTGGTTTATTTTTCATGCCCTTACAAAAATTTTTAATTTCTTGATTCGTTATTGCACGGAATTTAAATCTATTTGTTATCACAGATATATTGTTTATATATTGCACATTTTCTATTGTATTGTTAATTGATTTAACATTGTACAAAGCATTCATTAAATTGAGTGGCTATTTTGTAATCGTCATTATATTCTGTTCCATTAAATATCACAGTTTTTATCACACCTTTATTTTTCTTAAGGACCAAGTTTTTAATTTAAATGTGCATTTCATGATAATGGACTTAAACAAATAATTGATGAGTATACGAGAATAAAAGCGAACACGAAAACGATAATTGATTATATTATAACGAACATTGAGAACATTTCGGCAACCATTGTCATCAGTTCAAACAAAATAACTGATCATGAAGCAATAGATATTAAAATAAAGATAGCTTGTCATCAAGATAAAATAAGCGGAAAAGAAATTGAAATATTTAGATATGATAAAGCACTATTTATTTAATGGGGAAATTTGTGCAATATTAACTCTTTTATAAGCAAAATGAGTGTTGAGTTTGTGTATGTAATTAATTCAAAAATTGAAATCCATAGTTTTTAATTTTAAACAATATTTAAATTTAAGTGAAAGCTCGAAATCCAAAAGCGCCTCTAAACACTAGCGGCCATAAGCAAAAAAATCTAAATGTAGACTTGTAGTGCACGTTAGTTACATCACACTTTAAGCTTAACAAACATTTGTTAAAAAATCGTAGCAAAAACTCTAAATTAGCTAATTATTTAATTTTAAGTTCTCATGCTGGCAATACCATGATTTTTTGTGTCAGTGATACAAAAAAAAAGAAAGAAAATGCCACACAGTCGAACCGAAAAAGATTAATTTTTATTAATTCAATATAAAATTACATTTTCTTAATAAATCTGTTTTCACTACCTTTTTATATTTTATTTAATGCTATACATATTTATTGAAAAATTCTTTAAATCGCAAAAATTAAGACAATTTATTTTATTGGTGAAATAATAAATAACGAGTTTTGTGTAGTTGTTTTGATTTGATGTACATCAGAAAAAATTGTTTTTATTGTGCTTAAATGAAAAAATTTATTAGAAACATTTTTAAAAGAAAATGTTTCGAAAATTAGGCCGATTATGATAAAAGGTGTGTATAAATTTATATACATACAGTGGGGTACAAAACTAAGTGCATGTTTTGAAGTTGAACGGAAAAGTTCCTATAAAAACTTTAATACTCAATCAGATAAAGCAAAACTCCACACATTTACATTTACATACAAAAAATTAAGACAATTTATTTTATTGGTGAAATAATAAATAACGAGTTTTGTGTAGTTGTTTTGATTTGATGTACATCAGAAAAAAATGTTTTTATTGTGCTTAAATGAAAAAATTTATTAGAAACATTTTTAAAAGAAAATGTTTCGATAATTAGGCCGATTATGATAAAAGGTGTGTATAAATTTATATACATACAGTGGGGTACAAAACTAAGTGCATGTTTTGAAGTTGAACGAAAAAGTTCCTATAAAAACTTTAATACTCAATCAAATAAAGCAAAACTCCACACATTTACATACATACATACATGCATATGTATGTACATTCTCGTATGTATGTTTTCATTGCCAAATCCATTAAAAAAAAATAACAAAAGATATGATTTTCAAATACTGGAGTGGGGGAAAGACGATGATATAAAAGAATCTGCATGCAGTTAATTTTGCTCTTTCGGCCTAAATAGAGAGGAACTTATATATTTTAACACTATTCTCAGAACTAGTTTTTTGCGGCGTTTTTAAAGAATATTACCCAAAAACGTTAGAGAAATCTGGTGCCATTCATATTGTATTTGTTGTAAAAGTTTGAACATGTTTCTATATTTTCCCAGGCGTTTTTTATTATCGTCCAAAAATTCTCCATTGAATTAGAATTAGAGCTTTACGGTGATCACAAATTTACCTTAAATTTCTGTTCCTTGAAGCCAAAACATGCTATTTTTATTTTTGTATTAAATATTCATAACGTAAATGTTATTCTAAAGTACTCTTAAAGTAGGTAGCTTCCTACCTTAAAATTCGTAAAGTTAACGTAGGCTTAGCAAAGCTATTTCAATCTAATAATCGTTTTTGCATGCAACTTTAAGTAATTTTGCTTAACAAAGGTTTCTTTTGCATATGGCCGTAGAATTGTTACAGTATAACTGATCATATGAGCAACAGGAGTAACTTTACAGAACCGATGTTCATACATCGTAAAATTTTACCTGTATAATAAGTAAAGCATAAAAATAAGTAACGGTATTTTTAAGTGCCGTCGGACAATAAAAGGTTAATCTTAAAGAAAATATCAAGATGGCAGCCAGCAAGCTACTTTGCCTCCCCACCAGATTAGAGTTAATAGAATGCACCCTGCAGATATGTTCAGTTATTAGCTTGAAAGAGAAGAATACGACTTGGCAACAATATAGATCTTCCTGACTGAAGTACAAACTAAAGGAATGTGCAGAAAAACTTAAAAATTTACTGGATTCGAAAACGACTGCTCTTGAAAACCTGGATGTGACCTGATTATAAGCAGACATCTGTTGCAAAAGTCAAATGATGACAGGGCGAGAGATGACTCTAAAAAGGGGAACTTTATGGTCAATTTGACCACAAAGCATAAAAAAATAAATCTTTTTTGTCGGTCTGCATACATATTTTACAATCAAATATTTTAACAACATATACGAGGAGTACTATTGACACCACCTTGATCAAAAAGTTCCTGAAATAACCCCCGTGTGGCGGTCCCATCGGTCCTATTTGAATTTTTTTTTTATTAAGTTGATACATTTGTTGTTGATATTCCTGCTAAATCTTAGCGTCATAGCTTGACATTTGCAAAAGCAACGTAGCCAAGAGTACATCTATCTTTATGTGTCTTGGTGATTTTTTGCAACAACGAAGTTGTATTAAATTTTGCGTAAAAAACGGTTTTAATGATGCGCGAACGTTGGAAATGTTAGAAAAGTGTTTTGCAATGATTCTCTAAAGAAAATGGTCGTTTACAAGTGGCACGAGCGGATCAAAGTGGTCGTGAGTCACTCGGCGATGATGAACGCAGTGACAGACCATCAACATCGAAATTCGATGAATTCACCTGATTTAGTTCCCTGTGACTTTTTTCTGTTCAATCGAGTTAGAAAATCATTACGGAAAACGCGTTTCAGCAGCCAAGAAAAATAATTTAAAAATTGCATGATGGCCATACCGAAAACCGAATATAAAAAATGATTCGAGGATTAGATAGAGCGCTCGCGTAAGTGTGTTGCAGTTGATCGGGATTATTTGAAGTGGGCAATATAGATTTAGATGAATAAACTTGTATTTTTAATTTTCTGAATAAATGCCGGGAACTTTTGGATCCAGATGCTAGTTCGGGAATAGCAAATAAAAGCAAATATTTTTAAAAGAAAATGGCTTTATTGTTTTTCAAAATATTCTATTTGATGACCAATACACTATTGCATTCGTTTAAACCGGGGGTGAGCAAAAAAATTACAAAATTTTATTTATAATAAACATTAATATAAAAAATAAAAAATTAAAAAGAAATAAAGATTTCACACACAGATCTTAATGCACAAAAAAAGGCAAGTATTTTTAGTGAAAAATTTGGCACTGTTTTTTCGATATAAGCTGATCGATATCAGCTGGAATTGATGAGATGGCTACACATACGCAGCTTTCTAATCGTACATCACTTAGTCTTGATCGGTGGTCGTTTTTGATTAATTTCATGGTTGAAAATAATTGTTCGCAAACATACGTACGTAACAGAGACATCATTTGCTTTGCATTTTTCGCCAAAAGTGGAATTTTCTAGGACTCACATATGATTTATAAAAGTTTTCGATGTTTACTGAAAGAAATACATTTTTTAAATCGGTATTATTCTGCATGTCAATAACTTCCATTTCAAACTCTTTGGGAACTGTATCCACAACAATATTAAATGGTAAGGAAAACATTTTTAGTGGAATCGCTGTCTTCTCAGTTTTGAACATTTGAAATCGTAATTGAAATTCGTTGATTAAAATGTTTATATATGGTGCGTATTTTTGAGAAGTGGTAACGTTTTCCTTTTCTAAATGTGGAAAGTGAGACATATTATTCTGCAAAAGATGCTGTTTCCACAATTTTAATTTGCACTCAAATCCCTGAATTTTATCATACAAGTTATGAATAAACAGTCCTTTGCCTTGAAGTTCAATATTAAGATCATTGGGATGCTGGGTCATGTCGATAAAAAACCCAAATTCGCAGATCCATTCTTTATTACCCAAATGAGGGAAGTCTTATCCTTTCATATCCAAGAACAATTGTATTTCGCTTTTTAAGCTGTATACTCTTTTAAGCATTGCTCCTCTATTAAGCCAACGTACTTCGGTATTAAAAACCACATCGCCATATTCAGTTTCTAAATCCTTTAGGAATTCTTTAAACTGGCGGTGATTTAGCGCTCTCGACTTAATAAAATTAATTAATTTAATTATTGGTAATGTGACATTTGGCATACTCAATCTTTTCGCACACAAATTTTCCTGGTGAATACGCAGTGGTAAATGAATATTTCCCTTCCTGTGACCTTCTTAATGTCTTGAAACAGCCTTCCTGATACTCCAACCTCCATACTTGACATTTCTCGTGCTTCATCTGTCGATACACCCATAATCTTTTTTAATAAAATTTAAAAATTTTCCAACACAAACTTTAGTTCATCGTACAAGTCTTCGCCGGTTATAGTTCCTTGCATAGGAATCCGTGAACACAATTCTTCGGTAATATTAAAATTGGAGTTAACACCACGTATAAATATAGCCAGCTGTGCTATATCGCTAATATCGGAACTCTCATCTAGTGCCAAAGAGCAGTATTCGGATTTTGCAATGCGTTCACAAAGCGTTGTTTCTATGTTCTCAGACAAGTCTTCAATTCTCCTTGCTATGGAGAATCTTGATAAACTATTGCTTGAAATAATTTTTATTTCTTAAGTAAATGCTGTTTCTGCGACAGCAGTCAGACATTCTTTTATCATCTCTCCATCCGCGAAGGGTTTCATTTAGCCTTTACTTTGATATTTGATAAAACAGTTTGATTTTTAAAAAAATCCTGTTGTTTTCCGAAGTTTTTCTCCATTTGATTAAACGTATCTAGGTTTTTGTATTGCTGTTCATGTTTTGTATCGTAATGCCTTTTTATGTTATATTCTTTTAAAGTCGACACAGTTTCTGAGCATATTAAGCATACAGCTTTATTTTTGGCGAAAGTGAAAAAATAACCAAATTTCCACTCTTCTTGGAAATTCCTGTGCTCATCCGCAATCGTCCGTTTTTTTGTTTTCTTTTCAGACATTCTATTATGGAAAAAAAATTTTTAAGTTAACAAAGTTTGAGGAAAAACTTAATTTTGAGTAAAGAAAACTCTAATATTACCTTTTCGACAATAAAATTTCACTAACTTTTTCAAGAAATACAAAAATTGTTAGTTAACAGCTTACCAGTCTGACTAATTGTGTGACATAAGCAAACACAAATAACCACAGACGCGTTGCGTTCGTATTTGATGTTTGAACAAAAGGGAAATCCCCCGTTTTACATTAAAAAGAAATATGTATGCACAAATTAGTGTCGCTAATACTTCTCTCAATTTCGCGTGATACAAGTGACAGTTTCACGATGAACTGTAACGGAATTCTGTTTAAATCGTGTTGTAGAAATACCGCGTTATGCAGGGTTTCCCGTAATTAATTTTATAATAATATAGTCGCAATTTAGACGACATGAGTTTCCTTGCATAAAATTTAACTTTATGTACATATGTATACATATGTAGAGAACATAAAAGGGTAAACATGTTCATGTACTTGATATTTGTTTTAATTTCTTGTTCGTAATTTTTTTTTTTAATTTTATTTCTTAATATGAATATTTATTTATGCTGAAAGCTAAAAAGAGACAAATGAATAAAAATTCAACAAATTTTTAAACGGAAATGCAAATCTAAACAAGAATAATAACAATTCTTGCAAAAAATCTTTTACCGTCTAAGCTGGGAAATATTGATGGGATAAAATAAATAAAATAAACCAAATTTGAAAAATGCTTGGCGAGCCTAATGACATGTTAAACGGGCCGCAAGTGGCCCGCGGGACGCGTGTTGCTCATCCCTGGTTTAAACCATAAAAAAAATCCATTTCTCTTAAGACACCTCCAAAACATGGTTTTTGAATGCTTCAACTGTCGGTCGTAAATCGTAGACCACGCTGTTTACGCTTGATATTCGGGAACAAGAAGTAGTCAGTGGGTGCCAAATCAGGACTGTACAGGAGATGAGACATCAATTCCATGTTTTGACTGCTCAAAAATTCACCTGTTTTAGGAATGTGAGAGTTCGCATTATCATGATGGAGAATGATATTTCTTCGGCTGTTGGTTTTACGAATTTCTCCGAAGACCTCCTGCAAACAAATGATTGTGTACCACTTAGAATTGATCGTCTTACGTTGCTCAAGCGGAACAGTGGCCACATGGCCCATTCGGCCGAAGAAACATTTTCATTTTCTTCGCTGATGATGCCTCCATCTCATAATATGTCACATGACGATCTGGCATTATCTGCATCGATGCTTTGTGCCACAACATCTGATTTTTCACGGAATTCGTCGGCGATCGAACTACGACCACGATTGAATTCACTATACCAACGGTATACTGTGATTGTTGATGGTGCTTTATCACCATACAAAGATCAGAAAGTACATCGACACATTCTTGTAGAGATAATCCACGTCAAAAGTTGTGAAAAATAATCCAACGAAACCATTTTCTTGAAACTTCCATTTTTGGTTAAATTGATTTTCTTAACTCACTCTAAACAAAATAAAAAGCACTTGTACATCAGATCGTTGTGAGTACGTTATGCTAAAAAATGTCAAACTTTATTATGGTGTTAAAATTTTTTTTTATTTTTTGACATAAGTGTTGCCAGTTCCCGAAACAACAACAGAGCAACAGAGCCATCATCATCAAGTGTACAAATTTATTATTATTTGTCAACAATATATCCCAGATATCAAGACTCCCATCTTTTTGACTTTGTGCCCTAGTGATAATTGTCAAACTGTAAAAATTATAAAAGATGTTGCAATCTTTGCAATGACAACATATTTCATTAAAAGGTACCATATTTTACTTTTGTCGCATCATAATGTAAAAGATATTCGGGAGAGACACTTTTTTAACTCTATGACTACTAGCAACAGCTCCAGTATTTGGTACAATACGAATTCAACAGAAATTTATTTAGTTGTATGTTTAGAAAAAACTACTATGATTGTAACGATCCACTCAAACAAACCAGATTTACCAAAAGAATTAACGAGCATTAAAGAAGTTAAAAAGAAGGAAGTGAAGTCTTCAAAGAAAGTTAGTTAGAAAGTGATGTTCCAAACCCAAACAAAAATGTGCTGTTGTTATCCACCTTACGCAACAATGGTACTGTTGACTCATCTGCAGAAAAACCCAATATTATATAAGATTACAATAAAACAAAGGTAGGTATTGACACACTTGACAAGATGGCTTAAACTTATATTTGCAAAAGGAAAACGTCACGATGGCCAACATGATTGATACCAGAGATCAGCAATGCAATGTATCGCTTTTTTGCTCCTCATACCCACTAATGAATTTATAAAAAATAAGTGAGTACACATCATTCAAATTCAACTACTTATATGTTGATTCATAATTATAAATAGCAATGAGTATGAATCAAACGTCGTACATATATTCATAGCATTATACGTCTGTTAGCTGTTATTTTAGCCAAATAAAATATATAGCCTTAACTGGTATCGCTTTTTCTAAATGCATACTTGGTATCGCGGATCTAAACTGAAGCTTACATATTCTGAAATAATAGTCCTTTTTTTAAATTTAAATAAAACTTTTATTCACTTCATTTTAAAAATTATATTATTTTTTAGCTTTTAACTAACAGTCTTCAGTTTTAAATGATTTTCTAGTGTATAGTGGGGTCCATTTGGACCCTACAATACTAATTATGGATAAATATTAGGTGTAAAATATATTTACTGTTAGTGACTCACTATCACTGTGAGTACTTCACACTTTTTTGAGTTTTTATTGTTTTTTATATTAAGTACAATATTTACCTGACATTGTTGTTTTTTAGGCTTTAAAGTTATTAATTAAAATACTTAATACTTTTATCAATCAGATATGCTTTTTATTAGATATCAATAATTTTGTTAAAAAATATAACTTGGCTCACTTTAACTTTCAGCCACTGTAAATACAATGAAGAGTTAATATTTTTACACAAATGTATTTTTTTCTTTTTATATTTACTTTTGTAAATGGTGATACATGCGCCTTTTTGAATTAAAGCTTTAATTTAACAAATGACCGTACAACAGCTAAGTATTTCAAAAAGTACAGCATGCTAACCATTTACTAATCGATTTTGGCATTCGGGGCCTATTCGACCTACAATTTATCATACTGTATGTATATAGGTTGTTGTAGTTAAATGCTTTGATGCCGTTGTTGTTTAGTTTCAGTTACTTATTAGAAAATTAATATTAAACTAGTGTACTCAGCAGCTGACACAATCCGCCTCATTCTAACATCTCACATTTATTTTAAATATTAATTATGTATGAATAGAATTTAGTGTTTTAAAGCTAAAAATTTAAAATAGAAATATTTAAACATTTTTTTTTTTAATTTTCTTTTTAAATTCGAAAAAATTATTTTTATATGACATCAGTCATCCCTGATAGTCAATAATCTGTCTGATGAGGGCACCATTAAAGAGCTTCAGACAAACCTACATAAGGCTAAAGATGCGTCGGATATATTTATTCGTGGAACTTTAGAGAGTTCTGTCAAGCCAGCAACCACAACTACATTATTGGTTGTGACGCGAGTTCCCATTATGTATTGTGCGGCACTACAGACAACAATGCTAGGAGTGAGTTTGTTTTAAATTTCTTTGTTAGAAATAATGTAGCTGTGACCAATAGGGGCAGCAAACTCACGTTTGTTAGCGCAGTACGACCGGAAGTACCGGATAGCACGCTGTGTGACACATCACAATCTTTCAAGGAACTTGCATGTGTCGGACGAGATATCCATATCGGTGATCTCACGGTAGGCGAACTGGCACTCTTTCAGGGAGAGCATGACAAGAGGAGTTAAGTGGCTTCCTAACTTCATAGATTCTATCGGTCAACTGGACCTGGCAGCAAGTCAACTTAAGTCAACTATTAAATCCTCTTTAGATGTTAGCATGCGTCATAGTGACCATTTTGCCAAACGTAGGGTTCCATGTTGGAATGACACTATGGCAAAATTGAGAGTAACGATATGGAGGAATTTCAATAGGGCCAAGCGCACAGGCGACTGGCAGACTTATAGTGCGGCTTTGGCCCGACTTAAAAAGTCTCTCGCAATAGATCATTCTTACAGTATTGGATCCCACACTAAATCCTCTTGCTGAGGCCACATTTTCTTGACTCTCAAGCGGTCACACTTGTACTCGAGTACAGGCGTTATCCAGCCTCTGCACGTATAACCAGAACACGGTTTTGTAGGCAATTGGCTCCTTAAACCTTACAAAGCCTTAGTTATGGATAGGATTTTCCAGCTCTTACAAAAGAGCTCTGGCATAATCTAATCCAAATTGTTAGGAATTTTTAAGTCCAGCTTTGGCTTGGGTTATGTCCTACAAGTTTGGGGGGAGATCACGATTATTTTTATACCAGGCTGGTAGGCCTAGTTATCTTCCCACGTCGTTTAGACCTGTCAGTCTTACCTTTTTGTTGTAGATAATGGAGAGACTGATTGACATCTATATAAGGACGAGGTACCTTGTGGAACTCTTCATCCGAGTCAGTTCGCGTACATGAAGGGGAGGATCCACTAAAGGTGCTATTTTGTCTTTTTGGACAGTATTGAAAAGGCATTCTGTGATATAGAAGTGGCCTTGTGCCTTCTTAGATATTCAGGGCACTTTTGACAATACAGGTTTTGCCTCTATTCCTAGGTTGTTGGAAGGGCGGAGAAGTCAATTATAGCTTGAATCAAATCCATCAGCTTCTAAGAACAGAATCATCAGCTTGTATCTTGATTAGGTGGAATCTACTGTGGTGGCGTCGAAGGGGTCCCCTCAGGTTATAAACTACTTTAGTTGATGGCTTGCTCACCATGTTGGCACATAGCGGTGACTGTAATTGGTTGTGCTGATGACCTCGTTATAATGATACGCGCAAAATATTAGGGTACGTTGTGTAACTTCTTGGGGACGGCTCTGGGCGAGGTGCCAAATCGGTGCAATTAGAAACGGCTCTTGGCGAATCCCTCAAAAACGGCTGTTGTACCATTTACGAGGATATACAAATTGTCATGTGACCGTAATTCTTTTATGAGTACCACCATTAACTTTTCTAAGGAGGGTTAGAATCTAGGTATCATTTTGAATAGGAGGCTCAGTTGCGATAAGAGTCCTCTGGGCAAATCACTCCTACTGTATGAAATGGGGTCTTTCGTCGAGAATGATAATGTGGATATACTACATACTGCTATTATTCGGCCCATTGTCACTTATGTGGCGATAGATTGGTGGAGAAAATCTGAGGAAACTACCACCATGAATAAATTAGACGGTACAGCGACTCGCCTGTCTCGGTATAATAGGGACAATGAGAACATGTCCAACGGCGGCCTTGGAGGCTTTGATTTGTATCAACCGCTTCACATCCATGTTATGAGGGTAGCGACAAGGTCTTCCGCATTTATCCTTCCACCCGTTTTGTAATTGATACAACTAAAACCCGCTCCAGATTAATTTACAACCGTTCCTGTAACCGGGCAGATTAACTGCCTACAATCGTTGCTATAATCCGTTCAGATTAACCGTCGACAACAATTCCTGTAATCCTGTCACATTAACTACCTACCCCCGTTTCTATAATTCGTCCAGATTTATCACCGACAATAGTTCCTGTAATCCTGCCAGATTAAACGCTGACAACCGTCCTGTAATCCTGTCAGATTAACCGCCGACAACCGTTCTTGTAATTCTGTCAGATTAACCGTCAGACGACCCGTTTTCAGACCTCACCGACGACGCCAAATCCAATCCCCCGAACCAAATCTGTGATAGCTTAAGCTAGCTATTAAGCGTAGAAAATAAGGGCTCATAATAAAGTTTTGCTTATATTTTAAATACGAAAGAAAACAGTCGTATTTTATTTACAAAGAACGCAGACCTTTGTTCCGATCCTGGACAGACTGAGTCATACCCCAGCTGGAAAAAGAAACTGCGTTGCATGGTTTCTAATTTGGCTATTTTATTTTTTTTAGTGTAATTAAAAATAATAAATAACTAATGTAATTAAAAATAATTTGTAATATAAAGCAAATCAGCTTTTACATATGGATTTTTTGCAACAAAATGTTTGCATATTTTTTAAAAAATCTTTGTAAAAATATTAAAGAATGGTTAAATAGTGTCTTACCTACTATACCACATCGGCACGCACTAGAACCTCCAAATTCTTTAAATTTTTTAAATCTCCAACTTTTTTAACTGATTTGGTAGAAGTTTTAATAAATACGCATCAATAAGAAAATATATCAATATTTTTAATTGAAAACATGTTGCCTTCATAACGAAAATCTTTAAATGAAATACTCTTATCAGAACCTAAATTGAATACACTTAACTTTACGAATTTCAAAGCGCTCTTCGGTAGAAGCTCCTAATGAAATTAAAGTGGAATCAGCTCTTTTCCTAAATAAAGCGTTTATAAAACACAGGTGGCTCCAGTTATACATTCATAAAAGTTTGTATTTCTTTGCAAAGTCAAATTCATATGGTAAATATTTGCAATTAGAATATTTTAAAAATCAGATTTTATTAACAGTATAGATATTTACTTTTTTTTCTCTGTCACTCCTCTTGGGAGAATATTGGCTTTCCACAAAGCATCCATTGCTTTGTTTCAGTTTTTTTAATCAATTTGATTTTTCAAGCTAAGTATATGATTAATCCGGTTTAGCTTTCTCCATATAATTTTCCGTAGTGGTGAAGATCCTTGCTAATTGGTGGTGATTTTTATTTTAGCATTATAATTTTTTCCTACTAGGTGGCGTGTTTTTTTGATCATTCACCTGATGTTTTTCATCATCGCTAGTGGTATGCGGGAAGGCCAGGGGGCTTCTTCTTTATTTTTTTAGATGGAGTTGTCTGGAGAGAAGTGAAGCCTCTTTATTAAACATTCGAAACCACAATTAAATTTTTTTTTCGTCATGTTCTCTGCTGGGGCTCGAACTTGGGTTGTTTGTCTTGTTATGTATGCGCTTTAACGACTACACCATGCCACTTAAATTTTTTTTCCTTTGTTTTTATTTAAAGCGTTCAACACAAAAAACAAGTACAAAAAGAAGTACAAAAAAGCTAAAAAAGTACTTTAGCTAACTTTTGTAGGTTTTATGCAGAAAGCAGTGCATTGACTAAAAAGTACGCGTACTTCTGAAAACAGTACGCCTGGTTACCCTAATTCAGGAGTGCTCAGAAAATATCGTGATTTTATGGTGTTCTGAAAATTACAATTTTGTTGTGATTTTAAAATATCAAAATCACAAAAAAATTGTTTTTTTTATTTTTATAACATTTTCTTTAAAATAGAATATAAATAAGTATTTTTCTTGAATATAAAGCGAAAATAAACCTAACCACTTTTATGGCCAAAACGATACCGAAATATGTGGAGGGTAAGAAAAATCACATAACCGAACAGTAATATCTTCCAAAAAAAGGATCTTCAGATTTTTCTTATTTTTTCCCGTTTTTTATGTTAAATTTCAAATATTTCTACTAGAATCAATTAAATACTTATGTTTAAAATAAAACCACTGAAAAATTAAGCATGTGATTTCAAACCGACTGTAACTTATATGAACGATTTCGAATCACAAAATTTTAAAAAAGTTTTTGTGTGCAAAACACCTTTTTTGTGATTTGAAATCTCTTTCACAAAAAGTGATTTTCAGAACATATCTGATGTCCCTTCTGGTCTATAGTTGGTTTAGCAGATCTGCTGCTTTACTAATGAATACCAGCAGATCTGAAACCATTGTCGTTGATATATAACTCAGAGAAACCATAAGTCTACCTAAATATTTCTGCCTACACCTATCAAGAATCCCACATTCACACAATGTGTGTTCTGCTGTCTATGTTACCAGTGAGCACACAGTCTTCAAACATCCGTATCTTTGCCCTCCATCCTCTTGCGTTCTTAGTCTACTTGTGAACCCCAGAGTGACGCCGAAATGGTGGACTGATCACTGCCCTAGAGAAGTGAAGTCCCCTTTTTCCAAGCATCAGGCGATTTCCCAATACTTAGTTAGATTAAGGATGGTAATAGGTAGAGCTGCACAGCAAGTTTCCGAACCGATATAGGGTGTAATGGAACATTTTCTGGCCAATGTATACGATATTTCATTACGATCTATTCCACAGTCTTCAGGTACCCAGAACAACTGGACCATATTTCCAAGAGAATGCTTTTGTAACGTATCGTAGCAATATTTGACCAGCCTAGATGTCATACGATTCGAGCTAAGTGCCCTTAAGGCAGCTTGACTGTCAGATAATATAATAATGGTCTTACCCCTGAAGCCAGTATTCAGTTTGATCTCCGCATATATAGCAATGGCCATGATCTCAGCCTGGAAGACACTCAGTGATCTTCCCAGTGGGACTGACAAGTCTCGGTGAAAAAATTTCATCGTTGGTGCACTAAAAAAGGATAATCACATCACCAAGCTTTGATCTACTTATGTCAATACAGATGGGGGTTCATCACAAGAATTCAAATGAGTGCAAGATCCTTTGGAATGCTTTAAACTATTCATTACTTATAAAATTATTGATAAGATTGTGCAGTGGACAAACGTGAAGATACAGAGTGGAATTTACAACAGCTACATATATATTCGCATAATATTGTTACGTTTCAACTTTTTTAAAACGTCTGAGTTCGTTTTATTGCGTTAAAATAAAATAGAACTCTACTTTGTTGTTGTTTTTACTATCTGTCTTTTTATTACTTCCACTGTACTTTAATACAGTATGTCTTATTACACCAAATTCGCTTTTTCAACACTTTTTATTTGCGCCTTAAACAGACTTTTACTTCTTGACAGCCAATTGATCAGTAACTAATTCACCAGCCGCAATTCGCCGTTTTTATAGTATTTCATATTAGTTTAAAATGTTCTAGTACGGACACGAATCTTCGATTTTTCGACGTTTATTCAAAATGTTCTAAAATAACACAAAAAGTAACCGTAAAAAATGTAAAGAATGGAAAAATCGCCGGAAGCACTGTTGGACATACCGAAAACCGAATATAAAAAATGAAAATGTTCAACTACGACGCTAAGGCTTTGCGGAAATATCAACAACAGATGTACTAACTTAACAAAAAAAAAAAAAAAAAAAAAAAAAAAAAAAAAAAAAAAAAAAAATGGGACCACCACATTATGACTCTATCAGATTTTTTTTTAATGATCTTCCGATAAAAATATTCTTCGAAATGTTAAACATCAATTTTTACCATTTCTGAGGAGCTTTGTGTCATTTTTATACCGTTTTTGATTTAGTGAACTGTAGTCACTAACTCTGAATTTTGTTCAGTTTTTTTAAGTATCACAATGGACGACCGATCTTAATGAATGAATACTGAAAGTGGTTCTATCCTGTTGAAGCAAATTTTAACTTAAGATTGTGTACTTGACTAGAAAGTTAAAAAAAAACCAATACAATGAGCTTGAGTTTGATTTTTGAGTTTAATTTATTATTTAAATTATCTGCTACTCCTTTGAAGAAAATTTTCACTTATTGTATTCGTGATTTCTGGTACATAAAAAAAGGTGGTTCTATCCTGTTAAACCAGTGTATATATAAAAAAATATGTAAAAAATTAAATACACTGTAAAATAATTCTGTAAAGCATGTATGAAAGTTATTATCTGAAGTTGTTTAAAAGTTTAATTTTTCAGTTTTCTGTAAAATATGTGTGTATTTTTTCAGGTTACAGAAAAGCGAATTAAAGTGTGACGATTCTCTAAAGACGCTAGATATGGATGCAAATCTCTTAATATTTATGTCATCTGTGAGATATGTTCATACAAAAAGGTTTATAGTGGAAATTCATTTATTTATTAAAGAGCTTCTACAATTACAATCGGTGAGTAGGATTTAAATTATTGTACTAAAATATATATAGTATTTTTATATATGTATGTATAAGGTGTACTTCAAAATGATAAGGTCACTGTAATATTTCATCCAAACTATAAAATGTTACGTATGGTCACCTTATTAAAAAAATTCTACGTTATTTATATATATATATATATATATATATATATATATATATATATATATATATATATATATATATATATATATATAAGTCCGTGGACTCCGTAAAGCACACACGAATTTTATACGTATATATATTTTATTATTATATATATGTATATATATATATTTATATATATATATACATATATATAATAATAAAATATATATACGTATAAAATTCGTGTGTGCTTTAAGTTCGTGGACTCCGTAAAGCACACAAGAATTTTATACGTATATATATTTTATTATTATATATATGTATATATATATATTTATATATATATATCTTATATATGTATATATATATATATGTATATATATATATATGTATATATTTATATATATGTATATATATATATGTATATATATGTATATATATATATGTATATATATATATTTATATATATATATCTTATAATAATAAAATATATATACGTATAAAATTCGTGTGTGCTTTACGGAGTCCACGAACTTAAAACACTTATCCAGCAAAAAATTATCGAGTGTCAGAAGATACAATCTTTCATATCTTCTTGGTTTTGAGCCGTATCCTTAAAAATTCGGATTTTTAAAATTCCCCAAGCATTTTTATTGTGGAGTCATCTTTAGAGTTTTTATATTTTCTCTTCTCAAATAATATTTGATTATTTTTACAATGTTTGTTAGTGCATTGTCCTATAACTAACTATACTACCTTTACAACTCGCCGATAAACATCCCCAAATCATTCGGGTACTTTGTAACGACTTAAAGTCGGGTAGAGTACACTTACATGTAAGCTGTTCGCTTGAGTTACGATATACAAACACCATACCGCAAGAATGTCTAATCATAGAATCATCTGTCCAAAGCACCCCATGCCAAAATTTTGGAGTCTTTAATATGTGTTCCTTATAAAATATTCATTTTTTCTGTTTTTTTGTCTTGCATTTTAACCAGCAACCTGTCTTTGCCTATAGATTTGACACAATCGACTTGGTAAACCAAATCGCACCAAATTTAAAAACCAAGGTTTGCTATATACAATTTATTTTTTCCACATACTTTATGTGACAAGTGATGCTTTGTATGTTTGATAACAAAGGAAGATTCTTACATCATTTTAAAAACCAAGGTTTGCTATATACAATTTATTTTTTCCACATACTTTATGTGACATTGTGAAGTTTTGTATCTTTCGATAGAATTAGTTGCACAACATAGTGTCAGTATTGTCTATATATAAATTATTATTAAGGTTTATATAAAACTTTAATTTTTTTCTGATTGTTTAATTATTACATATATGTACATACAACAATAACAACAATAAACAGAAAACTATTTAAAATGAGGAGAGGCAAATCATTTTGCCAATGAGTAATGAATCAGAATTATAACGCACTCTTATTAAAAATTATAAAAAAATATAACGGTTCTTCTCACCAAAATTTATTGCAAATAATAATTTTCGTTTTATTAATTTTTTAGTGTGTAATTATCTCATATCGGTCAAGATATTTTAATATTTTGTGGTACATATTGTATTCAAGATTGCGGGTCATAAAAATGTTGCCTTGGAGCTAAAAACTGCTATAAAGACTGCTTTTGGAACATTATCCCATACCGAAATATATATACTAGATCAGGTGATTCACGGTTGCACTTTCTAAACTTATAACTGAAGAAGATCATTATTTATTACAAATTTGTAAGCGAATCTGATCAGCTGATAGTTGCCAACTAGCTTTCGATTGGTCATGAAATCTTAGAGAATCAGTTAGCGCAAGTACAATCCGTCGGCGTCTTGTTTAACATGGTCTGCCAAAGTGATGGAAAATCTGTTAGCGTATGGGGATGTCTTTCAGCTGACGTTACCGGCTTATAATTATTTTGTTCAGGACGTTAAAATGCTAAAAGCTATATCGAATTGATTTCCAATAATTTACCAGCATATTACGAAATAATTTTTGGGTGTGGAATGACCCGGAAGTATTTTTAGCAAAATAGTGCATAATCATAAGACGAAGTTTCGATGGATTGGCTTAGAGTAAAAAATACATCTGTGCTATATTGTCCACCAAAATCTGTAGATATAAATCCAACCGAAAATATATGGTCTTAATCGTGGTATTGAAAAATATAAGATATCAATAAAAAACGAATTGAAAATACCACAAGAGACATTTGGTCTAAAATCACTCAGACAAGTGCTCTTAATTGGTTAATTCCATCCCAAAAAGAATAAAATGTATAATGAAAGCTAAAGGTAGAAATATTTCATCTTACTGATCTTTAATTGTGGATAAGCTTTTTGTGTAATAGATATTTAACATAGTCGTACGCTATAATTTTGAATTATTATTGTTTAAATTGTTCTAAAGAAAATGAAATATTAGTCAAATTTTGTATTTCTATATTGAATTGTGACACTAATTTATAAATTTCAATAAATACCTATAATTAACTTCAAAAAAACTTTATTTTTTAAACGTTTTGATGTTTTTTAGTGAAATTTTATAAATTTTATATAAATCTTCATCAGGGATCAAACTAAGCTTGGTATCTTAAATCTTTCAGTAACTTATTAATAAAAAGTGGAGGTAAAATATATACACACATTTTGTGCGATACTTTACTATCGCTCAACGCCTTTCAACATGTTTCTTCCAAGTGAAAGGATTGCGGTATATAACAACAGCATTGCCTGTAGTTTCTTTTTAGCAGGTACAACTGCTATTGTAAAAAATATTTTTTGTTGTACTATATTAACAGGTTCAAAAACCTTTTTTTGCTTTTTCCTTTCTGAATGTGTAACCAGGTCATAGTATTTTGCGCATTACAGGAAATACACAACGCTTCATACTCATCTTTGCATAGCTTTATCCACTTCTTAAAAAAAAGCATTTGTTTTCCATATTTTACGATATATTTAGGCGCTCAATCTAAAAATCACACATCCTTTGCTTTTAGCTCGCATACACAAGTTGGATATACCTAATGACAAAAATTAAAAAAAAAATAGATTTAAACGATTACAATTTTAAAGTGTCAGCTTTTATTGCAATCGGAACATATGAATGTAATAATATATTGTTACGAAAATAAAAATACAACACTGCATGGTGGGATTTTGGTATATGTCAAGTTAGCAGCACTGCCTTATCGAATATCTTTACGCTGCATATGAATTAGCGGATATGGAAATAGAAGATGGTCTATATTTCCTGAACCTTCCAATATGCAGGCAATTAGGTATATAAAAGGCTGTTTTACCTACATGTCAGTTAGTTATCGTTTGACTATCGTAAAATAAAGACGTATTAAAGCGGAGATAAAAGCGTTGTTTAAGCTAATATAAAGTTGTTGTAAACTGTATAAAAGTTGTTGTGTAGTAAATAAAAATATAACAGTAAAACAACAAAATAAAACGGTATTTATTTTATTTTAAACGCAATTTAAACGAACTCTGACGTTTTAAAAAGGTTAAAACGTAACAATATATTTTTGTGCTTAAAAAGCATATTATATTATTTTTATTAATACACGAGTTATTTGCATGATATCTGGAAGTAATAAGAAGTATTTGGTAGTTCTTTTTATGCTTACAGCATGTATGCTATATTAATTGTTTTTGTATTTGTTGTTATAATTTAAAAGAAGAGAATTTTGTTTATTAAAGAGGGAACGATTGATTTGTTTTTAGTCATTAACAAGTCTTAATGAGAAGATAGACCCAAATTAATTATTGTGAACTAAAGATTAAGGACAAAATTAATCCTTGTGAAATACTGTCTTAACCTTGTGAATTACTGAATTTAACTTGTGAATAAAATAATAAATTTAAAAATGAACAAATCAAATCACATAAAACACAGTTTTTCTTATTGATATAACCAGTTAGTGAAAATAAAGGTAAAAATAATGATTGGCGTCAGCGTGTAAAATAACGTTTAAAAACAAAACAATAAGAAAATTCCTTAAAAAGGATAAATATAGACGATATTAAAAAAAAAAATTGAATAAAAAATCCTTATAAAGATAAACCTTGTGTAAAAAAATATTTATAAAAAAAAGTTTTGATGTAACAGTTTTATAAATAAAAAAACCTTATAAGGGATAAATATAAAACTCTGGAAAAATATTTTTTTGGAAAAAAAATCCTTATAAAGGATAATTGACTAATAAATACATTGTGAAAAAGAATAATAATATAAAAATTTTGGAATTTAAAAATTAAAAAAATGAATAAAAATAACTTGAAATAAAATTGAAGAGTTAATAGCACCGCTAAATTTGTAAACTTGTTTTATTGGACAAGGAAGAGAAATTAGACAAATTAGTAACAACAAAGATCAGTATTAAGGACATTCATTGCGGTAGCAGCATGGAAACAAATTGCTAATGTAAGTTAGAACCCTTAGGTTGAGTAATTCTTTTTGTAAATTAAAAAGAAGATTGTTAAGAAGATTGTTAATATTATTTTTATATTTAGTTAAATTAAGCGAAATCCCTTTTTGTTTATTACTTTTTTAATAAAAAAAAGAAAGTGCATTTTATAAAAGAAATATGCTTTGAGAATAAAAATTGGATTGTGTAAATTGATCAGTCACAGGTTTTTGCATTGGTTTAGTTAAACTGACCAACCATATATGAATATTGACGAACTCTCTAATAGGTTGGACAAATTCTGTAAAAAGACTAGAGATGGACGCGACTCAACTACAAGCTTTATTAGATACCGCTTTGTTCGTGCGACAGGACAAGCGAGAGCGGAGTTCCAAGATCAAATTGATAGGCTGACGAATAGACTTGCTTCCTTGGAAGCACCAACAAAAGTAGAGGAATATAAGAAAATACAAATCAGGGCAAACATAGAGTGTAATGAGTCCCTTAAATTAGTAAAATCACTCCCAGAATTTGATGGCAATGCAGCTAAATATGTCTCATGGGTTGCTGTGTTAAGTTCTTACAACATTGTTCTTATAACATTGGATCGCTTTAATTTTTCCTACGGTTATAAAATAATGTTTACTTTTAACCAGGGGACTAGAGATATAATAGATTTTCATGATAAGATTGAAAAAAATGCTTACGTTAATTATAAACAAGGTAATAATAATGAACGAGGGAAATACTTCCCTTATGGAATCGTTAAATTTTAAATAAAAACAGGACGTTTTGAGGGTTTTTATATCGGAATTGCGTCGACCCATGTGTGATATTCTGTTTTCTTGTAAATCAGAAGACATGGCTTGGCACTTGCGCGAAAACATTCCAATAGAGTACAAAAAGCGGAGCGCATGAAAGTAGATAACAGTGAGAGAAGCCCACAAAGGTAATTTAATACATTCAACCCACAGGCTATTAAGAGGCCATAAAATCATCCAGGCAATATCTTCCGACATACAAAGCACAAAGAGTACACCAAATGATGCATGAACGGAGGGAAAGTTGCAAGGATGAAAACTTTGAAGAAGAGCCGGCCTATGAAGAGTCTGAAGACGACTTGGAGAAATACCCTGTAGATGAGGTGAAGACGTTCCCTCCTACCGTATATAGAACGGGTACAATTTTACTAGATACTGGAACTTCCAAAAATAACATTAAGCCATCAAGCGGCCTTTAAAGAATTTGAAGCATTATAAAACCATTCCTCGACAAATCTCACACGGTCACTCAAGGATTACTAACAAGTGCCTAGTAAGAATATTTGGTAGGAACACATATTTCTACTTACCACCAGAACTCAAACATTTTGACTCAAAAATAGGGGTAGATCTTTTGAACGAAGCAAATGCTATCATAAAATTCTCTCAAACACAACAGTTGAAAGGAGAAACTATTGTACGAGTATTTCCATTGTAGGGACGTCAATAAAATTACTGTTAAAGAAATGACACCAGCTGTATGCCGGATTAATTTGTTAGAGAAGCACAAAAATGTTTTCGTCGACCCAAATGATACCAATACTTCAATAGTAGCAACTATCAGGACAAATGATAACCAACCAGTTTATTAATGGCCTTATTCGTACCACATAGCCTTAACGGAATTTTCCGAGAGAGAAATAAGTGAACTTCTAAAAAACAAAATTATTCAACCATCACGTTCTCCATATAACAACCCTATATGGCTTGTCAATAAAAAGGGAACCGACGAAAATGGGAAGTCAAGGCACCGAATGGTAATCGACTCCCGGAAGCTTAATGAAAAACAATTACCGAAAAATATCCAATTCCGTACATATCTTCCAAACATATTTTAGCAAACCTAGGAAAGGCTCCGGTATTTTCAACCATAGATCTAAACTCAGGCTTGTATCAAATTAAGCTCGCGGAAAACGGTACCAACAAAAAAGTTTTTTTGATAAATAACGGCTAGTTTGAGTTCTGCAGGCTTCTCTTCGGGTTGAAAAATTTTCCTTCCATATTTCAAAAGGGGAGGAAATAGTAAATGTTGCTACGTTTACATTGACGACGTCATTATCTCAAATTCTTTGCAGCAGCATCTGTAGGATATCGATGGGATTCTTTGCAGACTATTTAATGCAAATATGAGGCCTTAAAAAGAAAACTCGGAGTTCCTTTTAGAGGAGGTAGAATACTTAGGGTTTGTGGTTTCTAGAGAAGTCATCAAAACTTGTCCTGACAAGATAAAGGATAATGTTAGTTATGAAATTACAAAGACTTGGTTTCGCGGACGCTTACAAAAACTGAAGAGAACTATGCAACGAATGAAAGAGAACTCCTAGCGATAGTGTGTGCTTTACAAAAATTGAGAAGCTATTGGGTGAAAAATTTAAATATTTTCACTACATCAAGAAAAAAACCCAATTTGAAAATAATAGGTCAGATGGCGAGGAAAATTTTGTAGCATATACATTGTTAAGACAACCTAGTTTCGGCTTCGTCTATGGAAACAGTCCATAGTGAATTATCATCAAGCAAAATTATTATATCAGTAGTTAATCACATAAATTGCATTAGAAATCAAATAATAATATTAGAAAAAGATAAAACTACGAAAGTATCCAAAAGAATTGTAGTCAAGTCTCAACTGAGACATACAATTGTGTTCGAGTCTATTTAGAAGCTATGGGCAAGTATTAAGACAGGTGTGACCTATCTATTTTAAATAAAATTCAGAATGCAGAAAATACTTCTATCAACTAGGTTAGTTTGCGCCCCTCAACAAGTCATTGATGGGTTTAATGAAGACGACCAGTACGAAATCGTCACCACGGAACATAACAGGGCACACATTTCGGTAAAGGACAGCGGGAGACAAATACTTATGGACTATTTTTTTCCGTGAATAAAGTAACAACTAAAGCAAATTGTGGCTAACTGCAAGATTTGTAAAGTATCGAAGTATGATCGTCATCCAATGAAACAACAGATGCGTGCAACCCCTGTGCCAAATTATCCAGGAGAGATATTGCACATGCACCCATAAATTTTTTTTTATCATGCGCCGATAAATTTTATAAATTCGCTATAGTATTACTGATAATTTCGAGGGCTATTATTGATATAAAGGAACCACTATTGCAAAATTTGAACATATTTCACACAAAGACAATAATTTTTAATAACGAAAAATCCTTGAACTTGCACACTATAAGGAATTTACTACGAGATCGTTTCCATATAGAAATATTTACATGTTCTCCTATTCGCAACATCTCAAACAGAAAGATGCTTGAAAGTTGAAAATAATGTTGAGGATCCAGTGGCTCTGATTCTTCTGGCCACTAGAGAATACAACAGATACATTCACTCTGTGACAAATATGAAACCGGCAGAATTTGTACAGTCTATACCCTTAAAGTTGAGAAATTCCATAAAGGATAGAATAAAAACTGCAAAAGAGTAAAGAAGCTAAACAAGACATCCATCAATAGGAAATTCAGTTAGTGACGAAAGTTTTTGTTAAAACATATAAGAGGCTGGGGAATAGGTTTTCGAAATTACAGTTTTGATCGATTGCAAGATAGCACATAAGAATAATTTAACATAAATTATTAATGCATATACATAGGTTATCATTCACTTCCACGAAATGTGAAGTTCAAATCTTGGATTACTCCAACTCCGAAATAGTTACACTTGGGACTGGACATACGCTGATACAGGATGAGGACTTTAGACTTATTCACAAGATAAAGTATCACTGTACGAACGGGAACTAAAACTCATAGGCGCAGGATTGTCAAACCTATTTTTAGCTTTTTCGCCAAATTTAACTGAAAAAATCGCTAAAATCGCCAAATCACTTATTTTTTACATTAAGTCAGTGGTTTAACGTGAGTACCTGCCCTAGGACGTTACCTCACGGTGCTCAAGCAATGTGCGTCCCCAACGCGTCACCCAACGCCCCCACCTATGGTTAGAATCACCAGCGAGTAACAATTCAAAGCCATGTTATTTGGACATGACCTCACACCTTGGTGAGGTGCCGGAGACTCTCTAAACTACCAATCTATGGGTCACGGCACCCGGTTAAAAATGTAACTCCACACCGAGCCACATAGCTCTTCCCGCGATTTGGGTTTAAACCACAGCCACCACGTTGCTCCCACAAGGGGGCCTCACTTACTTTTTTTTTGTAACAAAGAGTGTGAGTGAATAAAGAGAGAATGAGAGTAACATATTTGTTTTCCTATATTTCGCACAAGCAAATACCAGTAGATGACGATGGAATACAATAAATAACTTATTGTACGATGTAAATAAAAATTCGGATGTATGATTTATAAAAATACCAACAAAGAAATAGTAGTAGAAAGTACATACTTATTTATAAAGTGTTCTAATGTGGCATATTGGTTGTATTCAGGGTTGTCAGACCTATTATTAGCCTTTTAGCCAAATTTAATGGAAAAAATCGCCAAAATCTCCAAATCACTTATTTTTTAGTTTGACTATAAAATCCATGTATATTTTTTATAATAATATTTTTCTAAAAAAAAAATAATTTATTCCATATTGCTAACATTCGCCATAAGTGAATAAAAAATCGCCATAATATATTTTGTTAATTTTTATTAAAAACACTTAGTTAAAAAAAGGTATTCATAAAATACATAGTTTGCTGTTTACTAGAAGCTATAACAAATAGTTTTTATGGTTAATATAAAATAAATTTGGGTATAAATATATGGTCTCGGGTTTTTTTTATATATGTATTAAAAATGCTATATACTTTCTCGTCTAGACAGTCTTCTTATCTTCTTTTTTTGAATACATTACATAAGAATTTAATTTATTAATCATTTCTTGAGTAGGTACAAAAGTATTACAACATATGTTATTGATATTCATATAATTTATAACTCGCAAAAGTGCGTCAAGAAGCTCATATTGCATTCTATTTCGTAGCCGAGTTTTGGTGGAGTTCATTATTGAGAACACTCTTTCCATACAGGCATTACTAGTTCGAATTACTAGCATATAAAGCACAGTCAAAGCGAGTTCTTTAAAATGGTACGTACCTGCTGCATCTCTATAGTTACAAACTTTAGGCCAAAATTGATGTAAATTAGATGGAATATTATCATTAAAATATTCTTTCCAATTAATAATAGGCACGCTTATACAGTATTGTACGCAATGGGCTGTGGCTAAAATAATTGTAAATTTCTTTTATCAAAAAATCTGCTTTTTCGGGAATTGTTTTTGAAGCTTTGGAACAACACAAATGTAAAGAATGACAGGTGCATTTTACAATCATAATAATTTGGGCATATTTTTTCAAAAGACTAAACAAAGACTTATTCTTACCATATAAGTTACTAGCACCATCCGTGTCAATTGCAATTATATTTGAAATTTGCGTACCAATATTTTTAAAAACGACGATAAACTGCTAAAAAGGTGTTCTGCTGTAGCTTCTTCTACCAAAATACGCCCCAAAAATGTGTTGTTACTACAAGTTTATCTGTGTCGAAGAATCTGACACATATACTCATCCATTTTGTTTGAGAAACATCTGTAAATTCGTCGACAATAAGGCTGTATTTCGTGTAGCCAATTTTCTTCACAAGACTTTTCAAAAGTGCAGGTGAAACGACTCTTTTTATAATAGCAGTACACTTGGTTTTGCGCAGTTTCAGATGTTCAAATGCAGTATTCGCCGAAGTGTTTTGCAGTAAAATGCTTAGATGATCTACAGATGCAATCGACGTATGTTTTGCAATGAAAACAGCTAATGTTATGTCAATAGTTTTGGACTCTTTAGACTGGGAGACATTTACTAAAAGAATATCTTAAGTATTAATATACATACATACAAACATATTTAAAGAAATATACGTTTCTTACCAAATTGATCAATTCTGTTTTGTTTGATAAAAACGGACATATTGTTTTTATGTTTTACTGAGTCTGCATGTTTTTGCAGATCTATTTTATGTGATCTTAAAGCAATTTTACATGCAAATTTTACATGGGATTGCTAGTGCTTTGATAATTCGATGGAGCGTAGTATACAAATTTAATAAATTTTAAAACACAAAAGAATTTAATTACCTTTTGCCCAGTTTTGTTTTTCCCATTCCTTTTTATAACGACGATCTATTCTTGCACCTTTCGGCAAAGATGCCATAACAGACTTTTAATATTTTGTATAAAATTTATGCAAACACAATTTAAAGGAAAATATTTTCTGTTTACCATTAGTTATTTTTAAATGAGCAAAAAATATGACATACATACACATTTATGTGCATGCATTCACTTTAAATTGATAGCAAAAGGCTGCCAGATTACAAAAATTAAAAAGATGATAAACTCAAAATACACAATGAAGGTGTGAAATTCATAATTTTATGATGTAAAATACCAATATAACAATAACGTTAATTTTTCGTTTTTTTCATCAAAAATAGCCAAGAAAATCGCCAAATAGTTTTAAAATCGTCAAAAAGTCGCCATGTTTCAAAATCGTCACATTTGGTGAGAAATCGCAGGTCTGACAACCCTGCATAGGCGAACAAATTAAATACAAGATAAAGGCTCACGACCCGTTAGTACCATTTTTGAGGCATGAGAGTTAAACCCTTCCGAAGAATAAAAAGACCAATAGATGAGGTTGGACCGGCTTGGAAGTGAATAGCTAGACTCTTAACGGACGATTTCCGATGTAATCATTTGATTGAGGAAAAACTTATTGAAATAACGAAAAAGATGAACGAAATTATTAAAGACGTTCAGTAACGGGGACGTACAAAAGTCTACTGCCCTAAGGATCAAGTTTGAGCTGGAGATACTAGAGGAGGAGGTAACTAATATAGATCAAGCCTTAATGTGAGCTAAAAGTATTATTATTAGCACATTTCTTTTTTCCGAAAATGAAGTTAAACTGTTAAGAAATTTAGCAAAGAGACAAAATTTTCCGTATTCTAACCTTAAACAATGCCTTATATTTGATTGCTAAAAAACACTTACTAATAACTCTATTATTCTATACATGATTAACCTACTTATTGTAAAACTAATTTAGTGTCAGTCAGTTTTAATTAAAGCAATAAGAAAAGAGATTGTAAAAATTAGATAGCTGTAAGGTAATATTATTTAAGAAAGAAATTTATGAGGTTAAAGATTAAGGATATATCAAACACGGAGTGCATCCTCAACCACCTAAAGAGTAAACCAGCAGTTTGTAAAAAGAACAATAACTCACATGTTCCATCCTTCGAGATTATATAGCCCGGTATTTTACTCTTGAATTCCTACCAAGGGGAGGTAATTATAAACAACAAACCAGTGACTATTAATAGTATCTTTATAGCAATTTACCATAATGCATCATTAACTGTTAATAACACTAAGTATGATATTTATGAAGAATTACGTTACAAACCATTCCCAGCTATTTTAACTTCCCCAAACTATACATACATCTTCGAAGAGAAGCTATCGCTTCAATTGATGCATGAAACAAAATAAGTTCCTTTCTGTGAATTGAAAAGGACAAAAGTCCTCTGAAATGAACAGAAATCTTCTGTGCTCTGTTAAGCATTTATAAATATTTAATATCATTTATAATATAAATATTTGGCTAGAAGTTAGCGAAAAAAATATTTTTTATTGGGCCATCTAAAATTAGTTTCGAGACTTCTCGCTAATAGTTCGCTATTACGAATCTAATTTTTTTTTTAAATTTACGTTTGTTCAGCAAATATATTTGTTTTGAAAATTCTTCGCAAATAGCGAACCATCGCTTATTGCACATCTCTGGTCAAGCGGACTTATTCGAATCAGCTGAATGAAACTGCTCTTGCCACTTCATTGCAATGACTATTAATGCGTATGAGTGTAAAAATTTATAAATCATGATTCAAGTACACTCATGTTTTGTATTTATTGCTGATCTCTGGTCTACACGCAACAAGTGAAGAGAGTATGAATAATCAAACTCATAAATTTTGGTCTCATACTACCAACATTTTTGACTTTGATGATTCACAAAATTGACAATGAAGTGTTCAATTATCGAAGAATACAATCTAGCCTTACTACAAATTTATTTTTTATATTAATGGACGAAAGTCACATTATTGCAAATTCGATTTATTTTGTTTTTTGTTCTCTAAATTCTGAACGATTTTTTTTTTATTAAAAACAAAATGTTAAAGTAAACTTTTCGGAGAAAATATATAAAATGTGTTATAATTATATTAATTTTTCCTCATATGTGTTATATTTATACAAATTTTTCTTCATATGTGTTATATATATTTCCCCCGAAAAACAGACTTCAAAATTTGTTCTTTTGTAAATAAAAATTAAAACACAGAGACTATAAAAAAATGAAATCGCTTGTGATTTTAAAAGTGGGGTCATTCCGAAGAAAACTTTCACTCAACAGTTTGTTAGAGGCAATACATAATGAACATGGTGACGATTATTGGATAATGAAAATTTTATATGCAGACACATAATATGTATTTATTGGATAATAACGTCTTTAGGTCATTAATATTCTTGAGAATAACTATAATAAGAATTATAGGTTTCACTTATGATAAAAAAAATTCAAATATCATATGTTGCACAGGCAACAGAGACCTAACGAGAACTTTAAAGTTTTATGTTATAAAACATCGTTGAATAAAACAATTTTCTGTTCATTTGAAAGAAAATTTAGTATTGATCTCAAAGCAAATAATTAAATAAAATAAAAATTATAAATTTAACATATTAATTGAGACTCGAACTCGGTTTGAACAAAAAGTTTCAGGTTATACAAAAGACAGCTAGCAAAACTGAACTGTCAGGAATTTTGGAATACCAAAGCTTACTGCATACTATCTTCCGTTTGTGTTGTCTCCGGGGAACTGCCTTTTTTCGTCTGTATGCGACAATCCCAAAGAAAAATCAAACGCTATGAAATTAAGTACCGCTAATTCTGGATGACCAATATACATAAAACAGTCTGCAGTTCGAAGGCTTAAGGTAAATAAAGTGCAGCCGAAACCAGCGAGAGCCTGAAACCTTGCAATTCTACTGCCTATCACCAGCCAGGACACAGTCGCTGTCGCGATTAGTAAATCAAACCCTGTACCACCCCCCCAGCCCAAAATAGGAGCTTTAGAATTCAAATTCAGACGACTGCAGTCTAAATCTGGTGCAGTCAACAAAAGAGTTTACAAATACCATGAGTAATATTATGAATAGCTTCACTAATACCATAGCGAAGATGGGAGTTCTGAGGGTGCAGTAGAACTTCTGCAGGCTTATATCACAGAAAGGAGTTTCTTCAAGATTAATAGATACACTTTTTATGATATTGTTACGAACATAAGGTTGGACATCACAGCGTTTATTACATCGCAAAAATAAATAAACAAAAGCTACAAGAACAACTATATGTGCAAATAACCAAATCTAGAATAACAACTATTAACAGCGACAAAGTAAATAAAAATAACATGGCAACAACAATGATTAAGCAATAAAGAAAACAAGTAACAGACAATAAACAAGCAATAACAAATACTAAGAGCTGAAAGAGGTAGATGTTTACATACGCATGGCTACAAACGAACTAAAAAGAAATTAAAAGAAAGAAATGGAATCTACCTGAAATATCGAGAGGCTCGAGAGCTTTCGATGTGTTGTTTACTCAGCCATATAAAAAGCACATCGATGCGAACAGCAATCAGTTTATTTGGTGTAAACTCAGTGATCAAGTTATTGTGTCGTAAACTCAGCGAGTGGCGTTTAAGTAAAGTAAACCCAGCGAGCGCAGTTTGTGTGAAGAGAGTTTATAAAGAGTAAACTCGTGAAGTGGATCGTGAAGTAAAAAACCAGGTTAGTTGGAGCTAACTCAGTAAATAGAGTTAAGTGTGGATAACCTCTGGTTGAAAAGGTTTTGATCGAACCTAAGTTATAATTACGATCGGGTTGGAAGACCTTTAAGTAGAAAGATCTGTCGAGTAATTGTTGTTGTTTACAAGATTGTAAACGGACGGAATAATTAAGAATAGAAAAAAGGTTACAAGCAGTGGTGCACAAAACTGTGTTGAATAAAGGATTTTTAATTAAAACCAAATACAAAATTTATTTTATTTTAACTACAATCTACGAACTCATAACTACATGTTTTTAAAAAGGTAAAAATGTAACAATATTAAGGAACCGAGTTTCTGGATATAATTTTCTACACGAATTGGTGATTTCATCAGTGTATTTTTCACAGATATATTCAATTTCTAAAAAAGCAGTATTGGCAATTTTTTAACCGCTGGTATCCCTATTCATAGAGGCTGGCGATTACAATGCTAAGCATACTTATTGGGGATCTCGCTTAATAAGCCCAAAGGAACGTATTTTATTAGCAATAGCAAGACGGAATGTGTTTTCAAAAGGTGGCATAAATATAATGTGAGACAAAATTGTGTAAACGAAGTCCATAATTTTAAGATTTGTAACAAAGCATTTAAGATGTAAAGAAAATTTTATTATTTCGAAAACAAAATTGATTAGATATAATTTGTAACTGAAAAGGTAAAACATAAATTGAATAATACTTCAGAAATAATGTAAAACTAATTGTAACTCATTTAAGCATATTTGGCGCGTGATACTAAATCGTAAAACCTCCTTTTGTATCAATAATAGCCTGAATTCTGGAGGTCATATTCTCAACCAGTTTGCAACATTCTTCTCATGTTATAGTTATCCAGACTTTATGACAGCGCTCCCAAAGTTCTATGGTGGTTTTAAACGAATGTTGATAATTGTAAATTCGACGTTTAAGAATACTGCATACATTCTTAATGGGACTTAAATCCGGCGATTGGGGGTCCAATCCAGCAATGATATGTTAGCAGCTTTCAGATATTCAAGCGTCTTTTTAGCCTTATGCTTAGGGTCGTTATCTTGCATAACCGTGTTTTCAATACTTGGATCCCAGTCTTTTAAACTTTCCAAATATGACGTCAATGATATTTATGTACATTTTAGCATTCATATTACCATAAATTTTATAAAGTCTTCCTACGGCTTCTATGGAAAAATATCCCCAAAACAGCAATTTTCCATCACCAAATGTCATAGTCGGTATAACATAACTGTCCTTAAATGGTGCAATGGGTTTTCTGTAAACGTATTTATGTCTATCCGGACCAAATATGTTAATTTGCTATTCAAACGTCTAGATAACTTTTTTCCGATCGTTGGAGGTCCAGTTCTTATAAGTTTTTGTAAACGCTAATCTGAAAGCTTTGTATATTTCTATCTGGTTTCTTAATCTTCTTCCTTGCATTAAAGCCGCATCTATTCATCTCTCTAAGAGCGGGCGCTTAGAAATGTTAATGTTCTCGAGAACTACTGGCTTCTCCAGATGCAATTAGACGCTGTATAGTACGTCTATCTCTTAACGATAGGATTGAACTTCGCCCGGAATGTAGTGCAGGATACGTTAAATCATTCTTTTTTTCGCTATATTTCCAACAGATTTAAAAGAAATATTGAATTTTTTATTTATGACAATCCATTTTTTACCTCCTCGATAACATTTTTCGACTTCAACATTAATCTTCTTCACATGCAATATTCTTTATAAATTTCAAAATTTTTAATTTATATTAATTTATATTCTTGTTTAGGATTTAAAATTTTTTACTTACTTAATTTTATGCATGAAATTTAAAAAAAACTGAATTTTGTTTAATATTAAAAGTGATTTATTGAATTCTACCAAATGCGACAAAATTGTGTAAGTCACTTTTTAATTTCTTAATTACGTTATTTGCACATTTTTGTCTCGCACTGTATGTACACGTACACTGGCAAGCAGAATTCTATACATACCAATGAGGTTTGAATAAAAATAATAATACCCAAAAAAAAGAAAAATAGTTAATTTTTTTTTAATAGTCAGTAGAGGAAAGATAATGAAAATAAATTCACTAGCATTTAAAGTTGGTGTTAAGTTTTAGGCAATTTTATAAAAAACTCAATGTACTCAGTTTTGCGCGTTCTAAAAAAATTCGAATTTTCTAGATTTTGTCCAAAGACTTTTTGTTTTCATAACACTTATATGTTTTGCCACACTTTGGACAAAAGTCTCGATTGTCCGGTGCGGAATATTAGCCCACTATGTTTGTGTTCTTGACTAAAGTTCGTTTATATTTACAGGAGCATTATTGTAATGAGCAAGACTTTTTTGAAAATACAGTTTCAAAATATTAAAAAAAACACGAGTTTGCTGAAAATTTTATGATTTTTTTATGAGTTGCTTTACTAAAAAATTTAAAACTTCGTCGATTTCCAAGGATTTCTAAACCATAAGTCTCATTTTATTCATAACTTAATATAGCATCCAAACACGAAAAATATGGAAAAAATTGGATGAAAAATGTGTTTGCTTGAGAAATACATCCAGATTCCTTATGAGTACTTAAACGACATATGTATATATCATTTAAAAAGTCTGTGTTTTTTTTTCAAATCGGAAAAGAAACTTAAAATCGGGTAATATTCAGCTAAGTTATGAACTTATAAGTGCATGAAGGTCCTTAAAATCGGTTTTTTACCCGTAATATGAGATTTTGGTAGTGTTTCAAAAATTTCAAAAACAGATCCTTGTTCTGCTCGGCAGCGCCTATCAGAAAAATAGTATCACTTTATAGGTTTCTTTTTGTCACACCATGTTATTATTTGGCATTTGCGCAATTTTGTAATAAATCTAACAATTTTTTTGTTTCAATTTGAAGGCAAAAATCTTTGAAATAAGTTGACAATTCGACAATTTTTTCTGCTTGTTTTGATGTCTTTCTCAAAACAAGTAGAATTCATGGCATTATATTTTTTATGCTGGTGGATTGAATGAACTTAAACGTGCAAAACTGGATACAAAAAACTGGCTTTTATCATTAAATTGGCCAAAAAATTACTTTGAATTTTTTTTATATATTTTTCTTATTCCTCTACTGGTTATTTTAAACGAAAAGTCGAACTATTCTTCTTAAATTTTTTAAGTTATACTGCACTTTATATATATATATATATATATATATATATATATATATATATATATATATATATATATATATATATATATATATATATATATATTTATTTAGCTATTCTACAAATAGATTCTTTTGTCGAATATTTATTAGCACTTCCTATATAACTTAAATGCTTATAAGTGGATACACTAGGCATCATAAGTCTACGCTCTTCGCTCAATTAATAGCTTTAGTGCCCAAAAATTTTCAAAAAAAACACAAAACTTTTAATATAAACTTTACCTTAGAGTGCAACGAACATTGACGATGTCATTTTTGTGTATGTTTACTCCAGATAAAGAAGCCTTGTACTTAATTGAGGCAAAAGTCTACGCCAATAACAATAAAAAATAAATAATGCAATAATTATTATAATGTAAACTATAAATTAGTATCGTGTTGGATAGCTGCTATACTTAAAAATCCCTCTGAGCCTATTTTGAATAAAATTTATCAGTTTAGTAGCTTCCTCAACTGACATATTCTCCCACTCTTCTTTAACTACATCCTTTAGCATTGGCTCACTTCATACACTCTGCTGACAAATTTTTCCCTCTAGTAATGTCCACAGGTGTACTATTTGGTTTTTATCAGGTGATACTTTTCCCATATAGAGCATCAAAGTTTGACAGGTTCAGCTATATACCTCGACTTATTTCCTTGTTGAAGGTTATATTCTCCTGGCAACCCCAATTTTTTAGCACACTACTTTAGATTACTTTTCTTCTTAACTTAACTTCTTACTTTAACTGGTCTTCTTAAACTTTAGTTTCGCATCTTCCGATATTTGGAGCTCAGCAGTTTTGAAATTTTGCTTTATAAGTGAAACTCCTTTTCGAGATTCTCTGTTAGTTCGTTTACTCGGACGGCCACACCATGAATGGAAAGTTAAAATTTCAATTATTCAAAGATTTTCACTGTGGTTCTTTAAAGTTTCCACACTCTACCGACATTTCTTATTCTTTGGCAATAATTTATGTCGCCTTTCCAAAATTTAATTACTATTTTTCTTCCACCTACATTTATTTCGTTTCATTTTTGAACCATTTTTTAAAACTTGTACAATTTCGTAATTGTAATAAATGTAGGGATTTGCATTTGTAAATTAGTCTTCTGTCAAAATAAAACTCAAGAGTGCTTAATGACCACACTTTTATTCTTTACTGACACATTTAAAGTTATGAGCGTAGACTTTTGACTCTTTGGAATACAAGGTATTTTTATTAAAAGTACCGTTAAACTATCTGGAGTAAACATATATGGAAAAAGTTGCATCGTAAACATTCACTGCACTGCATCGAACAGTTTATAATTAAAATTTTGTGATTTTTTATACATTTTATAGATATTTTTTGCACTAAAACTTTAAAGTGAGGAGTGCAGACTTATGATTCCTAGTCTATATTAATAAATAATTGTGTTATTCCTGAGATTTAATATCAAACTCATATTTACATTCAATTATATAGGACATTGTGTGCGAATCTATTCTATTTCTTTCAAATGTCCATTGGGCTTTTTTCAACGAAGAAATGTGATATACGTTTGCGTTGTAAGTAGAAATATAGAAAGTAATCTAATTATTTTTTTTTACTAAAAGTAAGTTTCATAATTTGATAAAAAAGTGCATTGCACTTGAAGTAAAATCATGAAAAAGGAGGACTTCCCGGACACTCCTTTTTTTTAGAGCGCAGATACACTAAAAAGAGGATAGTGTCAGGCAAAAGGGGAACTTTATATTAGAATGAATTTTAAAGAAAAAAATATATCTCCTCTTTTCTTATCGACATTTCTCAGGCGTTCGACAAAATATTAAGTCTTTGATAAATAAACACAGGCAAAATTTACCACCAAATGTCTGCAACCTATTACAGAGACACCTAACTGATCGTAAATTTAAGGCACAGTGTATACGATGGAAAAAAAACTGAAAACGTAACAGTGTAATTAAAGAATATATTATGCAAAAATTGATATATTTTTATTTTAGTTTTCGTGAAGTTGTTTCACATTATATAGTTTTTAAAAGTAAAAACCTTATAGTTCTTGTTATTTTTTTTTTCAAGGTATGTATACTTTTCTGTGCGGCTGCGTAATTTTGGCAAGTCTTTTTGACAAAAAAAAAAAAAAAAAAAAAAAAAAAAAAAAAAAAATTGCCGACCAAGAAAATTTTTCTTTCGACATATCATATAAAAAACATAAGTTACTTTTCCAACAAACTTAAATTAACTCTGTTAATTTTCATCGTATTTCTAAAACCTAAATCTTTATTCGTATCTACCAGTACGTCCTTAATTAATTCAGAAATAATATGTTCCCCATATAAAGAAGTTACCTTAATAAATTATGTACATATGTATATCATTTAAATGCATATTTCCATTTTTTCTTGAATACGTTGATAAACCTAAAATAGGGTAATATTTAGCAGTTATTATGCATGAGGGTACACAAAACCGTTTTTTTTTTTTAATCTCTAACTCAAGATATTGAAGGGATTTCAAAAACAGATTCTGGATTGTACTCGATACCACTTATCAGAAAAATAGTAGCACATAATAAATTAAACTTCTGAAAAGAGTATATAAGGAATACATGAATTTTGAAAAAATTAAAAAAAAAAAAATTATTTCTGCAGCTTAAAAAACTTGCAAAATACGATAAACCTTACAAAATGATAACACTAGGTACACTGAACTGACTAAAAATATTTTATGATTTTACAAATTGCTTATGTATTTTAATCTTTTATATTAATTTAATGGACGTCGTTTCTCTTTATTAATTTCTCTTTTAATAGCATTTTGCTATCAACAAAAAAGAATGCCGCTGGCTTTATAATACAATATTTAACGATTTTAATAACATTCGGATAATATTCTAGCGATTTTAGAATCATGAAAAAAATCGTTTTTAGAAATAAAAATCGTAAAAAGCTTGTGCTTGTAATAAAAAGATAAAAGTGTTAGCAATACTAACTTAACCAAAAAGTGCCAAAAGTCGCACAAATTTAAAGACAACTGTATAATTAAGTGGGTTTGAAAAAGTTGCATAAAAAGCCGCTGACCAACAAAAAAGGTGAAAATTGCAAATTGAGACTGCGACGAGTGAACATGTTTAGTCGGTCCCTTAGCATTTTCATTCATATTCTATGACTAAAAATCAGTTTTGCCATAATTTTTTTCAGAACAACTGAAAAATTAAAAGAAAAAAACTGATTTTCAAATGAAAAAAATCAGATACTTAATAAAGTAAGAAAAAATATACATATAGCCGTATCAGGTACGTTCGTTCTGTAAACCGAAAACGAGTGAAATTGAAATTGACTAAAGTTTTTAAAGACAAATTAAATGTAACAATTTTGATAGGCACTTTCGAGTAGAACAAGAATCTGTTTTTAGAATTTTCAAAACAACTCTAAATTCTCAATTTACGGATAAAAAACCGGTTTTTCGGATCTTCATGCACTTTTAAGCTAATAAATTAGTTGAATATTTCCCGATTTTTAATTTATTTTCAGAATAAGAGAAACAGACCTGCTAAATGATATAAAGGGTATCCAATATTGAGTTATTATTTTCATTTTAATACAAAAAAAAGAAAAATATAAAAAATATTTTTATTTCAGTTTATTACAAATAGATTCCAGTTAAAAATAAAAAAAAATATGTCGGTCAAGTGACCCCCTTACTGGCTCGGTCAATGGTTGATATCTGCTCGATAAAGTTGGTTTAAAGCTCTTAAACTGTTGTGGGATTACTGCTGTACACCTCGATTTCAAAAAACCCCACAAAAAAGTCTAAAACTGTCAAATCGCACGATCTTGGCGGCCAATTCACTCCTCATCTATCGGAAATAATTCGATTTTCGAACTCTTATTTCAAAAGATCCATTGTTTCTCTTGCTGTGTCACAAGTCACACCATTCTGTTGAAACTACATATTCTCTACGTGTAAATCATCAATTTTCAGTCACAAAAAGCTTCGGATCATCTCCCTATAGCGATTTCCATATTGGATTTAAAATAATGTATTCCGATGGTTCATCCGGACAACAAAGCACACCAAACCTTAATTTTTTGTTGATGTAATGTTCGGTCTAAATAACTCTATTCACCCCAATTGTGGCAATTCTTCTTGTTGGGCTTCGTCGGTATAGATTATTTTGTTAAAAAAAATTTCCTAATTACATCTTGAAAACTTTTGCCGTTCTCAAAAAATGTTTTAATAATAAAAACACGTTATTACTTCGTGTAACGTTCCATATTAACAACCGGAATATATTCAGAATCTGAAAATAAAAGTTACGAGTAAAAAAATGACAGCAAAATTAAAATGATTTTGGACAATTTTTAAAAGAAAAGTCACTTCAATTTTAGTTATGCTGAAATAAGGAAGTTTTTAATCAAACTAAAGGTTACTTCATACTTTATACTTTTAAGCATTAAAAAGTATTTTATGAGGATTTTAATCTCCCTAAAAAGGCTAATAGAGTTATTATTTTTTTGATAAATTAAATTATTATTTTGATAGAATAATAATGTCAATAACATTATTTACATTGAACAGGACAGGACGATTAACGAACACCGATTCGCCGCTCAAATTGATTCAAGTAATGGACGATAGATTTGAAAAGTTAACAATTAGATCAGGGAAAACAATAGCAGATGTTTCGTGAATGTAAATAAAAAATATTGTTACGTTTTTACGTTTTTAAAAACGTGTATTTTTGAGTTCGTAGATTGTAGTTAAAATAAAATAAATCTTGTGTTTAGTTTTAATTAAAAATCCTTTATTCAACACAGTTTCGTGCACCACTGCTTGTAACCTTTTTACAAGCAATAACAATTTCTTATTCTTAATTACTCCGTCTGTTTACAACTTTGTAAACAACAACAATTACTCGACAGATCTTTCTACCTAAAGATCTTCCAATCCGATCGTAGTTATAACTTAGGTTCGATCACAACTTTTACTACTAGAGGTTATCCACACCTAACTCTCCTTACTGAGTTAGCTCCAACTAAACTGGTTTTTTACTTCACGATTCACTTCACGAGTTTACTCTTATAAACTCTCTTCACACAGAGGTCAAACCAACAAACTCTCTTCACATTAACTGTACTAGCTGAGTTTACTACAAATAAACTCTCGCACCGATGTGCGAGTAAACAGCACTTCGAAAGCTCTCGAACCTCTCGCTTATTCAGGTAGATTCCATTCCTTTCTTTTACTTTCTTTTTAATTCTTATGTAGCCATGCGAATGTAAACGTCTACTTCTTTTTCAGCATTTATTGTTGCTTGTTATTGTATTTTTTTTGTTGCTGTGTTATTTTTATTTACTTTATCTCTGCTATGTTGTTTGTTGACGATTTGGTTATTTGTAAACACCACGTGTAGTTGTTCTTGCAGCTTTTGTTTATTTATTTTTAGCGATGTAATAAACGTAGGAGTGCGCAACCTTATTTTCGTAACAATATTAAATGAAATTGAAAAAAGATTGGATTTGGCAATAATTTATTTAAACAATGTGAAAGATAAACTATTAAGTGTTGAAGAGCACACGAACAAAATTAAGAATACTCTCAGGAAGTGTTATTAAATGTAAAAGGTGAAAATGAAATCTTAAAATATGAAATAGCTAAATAGCTAATTACTCAAGGAGCTAATTTTGTTTTTGTTGTTGTATTACTTGGCATTGAATGGAATTAATGGGTCGATTATAGATGGTAACAGAACTTTAGTTGCGTTACCAGTTGCCGAAAATTGCATTACGTATGTCAACTGGCAGCTAAAAATTTATTAATTCCAATTGCTATTTAGGCAACCACAACTTTCTAGTCGCCATTGATAATCGACCTACAAATTGTTGTTAATACATATATACAGTATAGTTATAATTTAGGTTCCTAAGATAACAAGAATTAAATATTTTACTTTGAATAAATCTATTAGTAATATACTAGTTCTTCTTGCCTCGACAAGTAAAGTTGCTTAAGTTTCGAACAGCACTTTATGTAAATTAATGCACCACGTATTTAGTAGTGTGTGTGGGTGTGTCACTGTGGTATGTTAGGTAAGACACCCACCTTCCAACCAAGATGTCGTCGGTTCATTCCCAGGCCACATCATCTGACAATTTTCAACAGCGATATCACCCCACAACATTACTAGCGACTGCTTATGGGTATTTACGCTGTGAAACACTTCACTAACTAATATATCGGCGTTCGTAGGTCGCGGAAGATGAGAAAATGTTGTTGTTGCTCAAGTGTGCAAATCTTTTTCGATCTACCTTCGTTTTCACGTTATTTGTGAGATGTTCAAGATTGTCATATGTGTATACAAATATAATAATTAAATTTATGCAAATAGTTATGTGATGAGTATATTTCCAATAAAAAATATACAAACGTATAAAAATTAATTTATTTCAATTCAAAAAATGAAGAGTTTGAAAATACCGTATTCGACAAAGGAAAAAAACGGTTAAAACCGGTCGAATAATAACCCTCCGATCTCCCTCAAAGACTCATCTAAAAAGTAAGAAAATGCGGCAGTGGCACATGAACTAAGAATAAATGGTGTTCCATGTGAAAAAAAATGAAAATCTTAGTGACGTATTTTAAAGAATTTGCAGTAAAGTACAGATTGGCCCTACAAATAAATATTCCGCTTAAAAATCAATAAAGGTAATAATTCATTGAAAAATAGAATAGATTTGCGTGTCCGTATGATGTCCTCACATCTGTCAAAAGCGTGTGCGCAACGGGGAATCGTATATATAAGAACTTTTCTGAGTGGAGAGCCAGTTCGAGTTGATGACCTTACTTTGCTAGATCAGTTTTTTCATTAAAATAATTCTATTTTGTAAAATTCAAATAATAAAATTCTAATTGTAAAATTCTCATTATATTTCATGAAAAAAAAAAAAACTTTATAGAATTTTTTTATGAGCATTATCTATGGTGTATAGTACTTATTATTAAATTGGCTTGCATTGTTACGAAAATTAAAAAATTTTACGAGTTCTCGTTTTGCTATCTGTTATCTGAAGATAATTTGAGAAATAGCCTCTGGAAGGACGCCCGATTTAAAAATTTGCTCTAACAATGCACAGAGTCTAAACAATAAAATAGATGAGTTTAAAATTATATTTGAAGATGGTGATATTGATGTGATATGCATTTTTGAAACACGTTCGATAACTATGTATGTATATAGCTTAAACGGTTACCATATTTTTCGCTCTGACAGAATGACTAATGGCGGAGGCGTTGTAATATACTTTAAGTCAAAAATATCATGCAAAGAAAAAATTAAAAATTTTTCTGCCGAAAATATTGAGTACGCATTTATTGAAATTTGTAATGATAAACAAAATCTGTTGATTGGTACTATCTAGCGTCCGATAGAAATATTAATTGAGATTTTCTTTTTTTAACTTGGTATCATTACACTTGGGTACGACAATGTTATTTTGCTGGGCGACTTTAATGCTAATATTTTGGAAGACAATAGCCTACAAGATGAGGTAAGCTCCATTGGGTTAAATGTAGTAAATTGTACAGCCTAAACGCATTTCACATCAACCACAAGTACCTTAATTGATCTATGTTTTGTGAATCACGTCTTTTGCTTTTTGACCAGTTGTCTGCTTCACTTTTCTCGAAACATGATTTGTTGTTTTTGGCCTATGATTTTTAATTTCTTCTGACAGCAATCCGAAAATCTTTGAGTGCTGAGATTTTGGGAACATTGATAATCAATGTCTTACTGAGGAATTATTGCTGATGAATTGGAATGATATTTTTTGCATATCTGATGTTGATGTGCAAATAGAATTTTTAAATTATAATGTAAAATATCTATTTCATAAATATGTACCAATGAAAACAAAGATAATACGAAATGGCAAGCCATGGTTCACAGCAGATATAGGGAAATAAATAGAAATCTAGCATGTAACCGATGGAAACGGTTCAGAACGCCAGAACTCTATGCTGTTTTTAAATCCTGTAGAGCTGCCGTTAATATAGGAATAAGGAAGGCCAAATCAACATTTTATGGCAATAAGTTCCAGTCATCTCTTGACTCGGGAAAAAAATGCCGTTAGATTTGGAAAATTAGCATTATTGGAACTGAGAAAGTCGGCACAAATGAAATTGATGTGTATAAATTGAATAATCAATTTACTAATATACATATGCCTCCAATAAACACAAATTTTTATGAAAACTTGGAAGTACGTAGCCATCCGGAAAATTAATTTCATTTTATTCTCATTACGCAAGATGATGTGATTAAATCATTTCTACTTATCAAGTCAAAAGCTGTTGGATATGATGGATTACATCCAAAATTTATTAATCTTATACTTCCATATACGCTATTGTATTTTACTCATGTTTTCAATTTGATATTAACTACTACTTTCCCGACTGCATGGAAATATGCCAAAATTATTCGTATTCGAAAACCCGATAAAAGCTATAGACCTATTGCAATTTTACCATATTTGTCAAAAGTCTTTGAAAAATTAGTTTATTCATAAATTAGCTCTTATTTCTACGAGCAATGCTTGTTGGAGGACAGACAATCTGGATTTAGACAAAAACACAGCTGTCTCACTAGTCTTGCCGATGTCACTGAGGAAATAAGAGGCCAAATTGATAAGCGTTATAAAATATCGTTTTTAGTCCTTTTCGACCATTCCAATGCTTTTGACGCTGTACATCACAGTATTGTTTGTCTTAAACTAAGAAAAATGTTTATTTTTCTTCAACAGCATTGAAACTTACATCACCATACCTTAGTGACAGAGGTCAAAGTGTTTTTTTTTTTTTAATCTAATATATCTGAATGCTGTTTAATGCCTAGAGAAGTACCACAGGGTTCAATACTTGGTTCTATTTACGCAAATGATCTTCCTAAACAACTTGTACGTTGTAATATTCAAATGTATGCTGATGATGTTCAGCTCTATATAAGTTGTGACATATCAGATGCTTCAAACTGTATACAGTTAGTGAACCATGATCTTCATAAAATTTATCTTTTGGCGTCTGCAAATGGGTTAAGTTCAAACCCAAAAAAGTAGGCTGCTATGGCTATTGGGACAACAGGGAATATATCCACGGATTATAATTCCAGTGATTAGAATTGATAACACCACGATTAATTTCATATATACTGCAAAAAATCTGGGTATTATCTTTAACAAACAACTTAGTTGGTCGGATCATATCAGAACAAATAGTGGGAAAACTTTTACCATGCTACGAAACCTTTGGATTTCTAGTTATTATACGAACAGGAATAGAAGTATTTCACGGTTTTCTAAACAAATATATATAATGTAACTTTTGACAATTTATTGAGATGTCGTGTGTGTTTCGCTATTTTTGCATAAAATTATATATTCTGGGCAACCACACTATTTGTATAATTAACTTACATTCTCCAGATCGAATCGATGTAATGGAATCAATGCAATTGGATATAATAAAGCGACTTCTGAGCAACACTTTTATATAATTGCCATTCGTCTTTGGAGCCAACTACCACCTAGCATTCAATACCTTAAACAATGCAAGAAAATTTAAAGATAGATTATTCGAACATTTTTCGTAATTTTTTTGCTAAATGATAACGTAATGCCATAGAGTAAATGTTTTTTTATTTTTAGTATAGCTATTTTGTTTTTATTTTTATCAACTATTACAATTTAAATTTCTCTTATTTCTTTTAATTGTACCAATTTCTTTTAATTGTATGATAATCAAGATTTATGATAATCAAGATTTATTATAAGTTAGTTGTTTTTTTTTTCTGCTTAAGTACATGTCTACCAATTTGCTAACCAATACTTTGATATAAGACTTAATCTTGTTGTATTGTATTAATCCAATAAATAAATAGTCTATTTTTTTCTTTTTCTTAAGTCCAAAAGCAATGTTTATTTCGTGAATGGTAACACTTAGCTCATGTCTGATATGACAGATAATTAGTTTTATCCTTCCGGTGAACGAATATGGTTGTGTATATGCTTGAACAACGCTGAGAAATATTACGACATTACTTTGAAAATCATGGTAATGTTGCATAATGTGTGCGATGTGTTCAGATGAAGCACATTTTGATCTTGGCGGGTATGTAAATAAGCAAAATTGTCGCATTTGGGGCACAGAAAACCCGCACGCATACAATGAAAAGTCGATACACCCAAGACGAGTCACTGTTTGGTGCGTATTTTGGTCCAGAGGCATAATTGGGCCATTTTTCTTCGAAAATGAACAAGGGGTGGCCGTTATAGTCAATGGCGATCGTTATCGGGCCATGTTGAACGAATTTTTGTTCACAAAAACTGAAGAGGAGGATATTAGAAACATTTTGTTTCAACAGGACGGCGCTACGTGCCACACAGCCGAAGCCACACTCGATGTTTTGCGCCCTGTTTTTGAAAATCGCATTATCAGCCGCAGAGCTGAAGTCGTTTGGCCACCTCGGAGCTGCGATTTGACACCGTTGGACTATTATTTATAGGGTGCCGTCGAAGATAAGTGTTACGCCAACAAGCCAGAGACAATTGACGCTTTAAAGGACAATATTCGTTCAGCCACTGGTGAAATACAGCTGCACACAATCAATAATGTGCTTAAAAATTGGACCGATCGAGTAGGCTACTGCATGGCCAGCCGAAGCAGCCGTTTGAATTAAATTATTTTCCATTATTAACTGGAAGGATTGTACTTTCAAATAAAAAAAGAAATTTGAGAAAATTTTCAGTAGTTTGTTTTTATAGCATTTAAAAAAAAAAGTATTTGACGGACCCTTTATTAAAATGTTTTTTTTGTTTGCATTCATTAGTTTATCGAAGTTTCCAAAATCTATTAGCGATTAATAATTTTTGTAATATATAAAAAGCTCGCTTGGAGCTGTCAGATTTTCATCTATTGTAAATTTTTCAATTCCACTTTTCCCAATTACACTTTTCGCATTGTAATTTTGGAATGATTTTAATTGCTATATATCCGACAAAGTATCTCATCGAAACAAGCACGAAATTTATAGCTGCAGAATTATAAAAATCAAAATCCAAAAAATAATCTGCATAATCATAATGCATGATGTTAAGTGCGTCATACCTTAACTTCAAGTTTTTTTGTCCAACTTAATTTGACATTTCTTTGTTTCTGTGTTTGACGAATTGGACCATGGAGAGGTACACAATTGAACAGCGCGTTAAGATTGTTGAAGCCTTACGAAAATTAGCGTTTAAGTTGAAATACATTTCGTGCACTTTGTGATTTTTTTGGTCAGCATAATTGACCAAATGTGTAGACAATCGTGAGAATTGTACACAAACTTTAGGAAACCGGGTCTGTAGGAAATGTGGAAACACCTGTACGTGCTCACCCAGTTCGTTATGGGCTAGCGGCGTCATCGGGCCGTACTTCTTCGAAAATGAGGTCGACCAAGCAATTACCATGAATAGTGTTCGTTATCGCGAGATGATAACGGACTTCTTGTGGACAGAAATTGAGGATATGGACCTGAGCGATATGTGGCCCTGTTATTTCTTGTTGAAGCTATGTTAATTGGCCGCCACGATCATGCGTTTTGACATCTTTGAAGATGTTTAAAAGAAAAAGTGTACATCAATAAGCCAAGAACAAGAGTTAGAGGATGAGAGTCATAGAGAATATGGAATACGGATAGAGGTATGCCACCGACCTCGTAGCGAGCATTTGGACGATATTTTGTTTCTCACATAATTGTCATAGATCCATCATAATAAAAAATGTAAAGATAATTTACTTAAAGCTTTGCGTTTTGTTTACAATCAACAGCGTGCGTTTTGGTTGGACCACCCTTTATATGTCGAAATCAGCGTCGTCAATTTTATTGCAACCTGATTCTTTATGTTCTTTATGTTCAATACATAATTCCGGTACAAAGCCCGCAACAACTCGTAAATGCACACAATTGCTGGACGAACTTGACTGAATTATTTTAGTCACCATTTTTTTTGCCAAAATGCTATTTAATTCGGCTACGGATGGGTTCTGATTAAGAAATAAATATCACCGCAATCGTTAAATTAATTGATTGAATTTAGGGTGAGTTTCATTCCATTTAAAAAGAAAACACGCTTCTTGTGATCTACAAACTCCACCTTTTCTAAATATTCTAAAAAGAATTCATTATATTTATATACTTCACTGTTAATCTAAATCGCAGATCTGTAACAATTATTTCTACTATTATGATAATCGAAAATTTTGTTAATTTTTTCCACAAACTGAGTTGTTGATAAAACCAAAATTGCGGAACATATTGTTATGTTTTAACATGTTTAAAACGTTTGAGTTCGTTTAAATTGCGTTAACATGAAATAAACACCGCTTTATTTTGTTGTTTTACATTTTTTATCCATTCCACTATAACTTTTATAAAGTTTGTCTTAATACAACACTTAATATTCGTTTGTACAACACTTTTATTTCCGCTTTAACACAACTTTATTTACTGACAGCCAAACGATAACTGACTGACTTGTTTGTAAAGCAACCCCTTTTTATACCTAATTTCCTACATTTTGGAAGGTTCTGGAAATATCGAACATCTATTTTCATATCCGTTAATTCAAATGTAGCGTAAAGATAGTCTGTTTGGCAGTGCTGCCAAATTGACAAGGTGACACTTTATACCAAATATACCAACATTTTTGAATTTTTTTATTTTTGTAACAATATCTTAAATTTTGTGGTTTCAGATATTGTTTTAATAGCATCAGCAACACTTCTGCTGAAAAATTGTGTGGCAAACTTTACACGCATTTTTTCAAAAGTGTTAGGAAAAATATGCCGTTTGCTCCCGTTTCATAAATGTCACGTTTTAGCCACCCATTACACAAAGATTTAATTAAGCGTGGAAAATCATAAATGCAAAAAACGTTTTGATCGTTTTTTTTTTTAACGGTTTTTCCACTTTTACTTTTAGATTGGAAAAGCATTTTCGGTTTTTCGAGCTTTGATCTCATATAAGGGCACAACTGTCTATACCAAAGCTTTTTAGAATATTAATATTTTCTTTAACACTTTCACCTAAAGTATCCGCAGATAACCATTTTGGGAAATAAAATAATTTTGAATAAAGTCTATCATCAAAAAACACAAATATTGCTGCCAATTTTATTGGTCCTTTCAAATCTGTGGTTTGGAATCCATCAACTAAATCTAAACTTGCTTTATATCTTAACTCGTTTCTTATACTCATTTCGTCCATGATCTGTCATCCAATTGCGCACATTTTTGCTTTACGGATTCAAAGGCATTATTTTTTACGCCAGGTTGAAAAAATTTAATGAGTGTCCACCGATTCAAGGTGAGAACATGAGGCAGACTTAAATTTAATTTATCCCTTAAAAAAATATGTGGATAAGGATTTGTAAAATATGTTCTCAGCAAAATATTTTACATCTTCAGAATATTCCTTTAGCCTATAGGTCAACGAAAGTTTACAAAAGGTTTTGCTTTCTGTGCTAATATTTTGTAAAGCATCAATTGATTCTCTAGGAGACTTCTCCACTTTTTTACAGCTAAACTTTCTGTGTGCGTCTGTTTGATTTTAAAATTTCTTGAAGTTTTTGTTTTTTTTTCTTTTTGAGGAGATTAGGATATTTTTACCTCAACATGGTGACCTCAATATTTTTACAATCTATAATTTTTGAAGAGAACTTTAACTTTACACTTAAGTCTTCCGTTTCTTCTTTCATTTTATCCATATTTTCAGTTGGAATAACTTCCGCCTTAATTTTTTTCCTTATTTAGGAACTTTTAAAATGATTAACGCATACATAAATATAGAATCCTATCCGACGGAGGAAATTTAAACATTTTCAAGCCCTTGAAAAGCATTTTAGATTTTTCACATTTTCCTACGCAACATTTTATGCCCGATGGCAAAGTATTTCTTTTATTTATTGCTCGCATACATTTCTTCATTCATATAAAAAATGTTTCAAAATCGTGCTGCGCTGTTAAAAACTGACAACAGAATAAGTAATTGTGTGAGTTAAGAAAAAAATAAACAAAAATTTGCCCAAACAATTTTTTTGATTGTTTTTGCTTGTAAAAAAAAAGTAAAGTAAAAGTAATAAAACACACATAAATTAATTTCTCTTTGGCTTCATTTGTTATTATGGCTTTGGTTATGCTCTTTGCGTTCGCTTTTTTCCTTTTGCCCTTCCTTACCGCATCACGAAATGTTTTACGAACATTTTTAAATTTTTGTTGAAAAGCGCATTCTATATGATTTATATTCTTTGACAAAAGTTAACGAGCAAAAATTTACACATCTGACATTTACTTTGCTTAAGGAGTCTTAATCCAAATAAAAATAAAGCATAGTAGTTAAAAACTCGACTCGTGACCAGAATTTTCTTTGAATCATGCTTTTTTAGAATTTGTGCCTAGGAGTTTTTTCTTTAATTCGCGATTTTATACTGTGAACGAAGTAAAGCAAAAAAGAATTAAAGAAGAGTAATTCATTTCAAATCATGTTGTTTGTTTAGGTTTAAATGTGTAATACCATGCATTCCATATAAAAAACGTAAACAAAAGTTGTATACAGTTAATACGTGTAAATTAGAAATATTTTATTTTGTTGAAAATTTTAATTTTCAAATATTTCGTTGTCTGGACGTTTTTCAATTATAACCATTGAATATTTAGATATATTTATAAATATCTTATTTTCTAATGCGTTTTGGAGCATGTTTTTTGCAATAAGATATAGCTTAGCGATAGCCTTAGATTGTTCTTTTTAGAAAGTCTTTGCTATGCAAGAAAAACTTTTGACAGCATGTAAACACAATCAGTAGGAGAAACAACTTCACCTTATATAATTTCACCATAGTGTGCAGCGACCAATAAGTATCACACACATTCATGTTTTATATTACACAAACAACATTTACTTGACCCCGCTTGACCCCGACATTCGATAATAACATCACCTTCGAACGTTTGAAAAACATTTCTCTGATAAAACATTCGAAAACGACTATTAGAAGTGAAACGAAAAAGAGCTCATAGAGTTCACCCGTCGCTCAGTTTGTGGCAGCAAATCTTTCGATCTCGAACGCTTGCCTGTAATATCAATAGCAAATCTTCCTTTTGCTCTTTTCTGTTTTTGCCGTTACTTTTGTTTTGGCATTTTTTTTCGTCGTGCTAAAAACGAGAGAAATTTAACAAAAACAAAAATAGAAAAATATCAGCATATACCCGATACGCGTGCTCATTCGTCACTGTTTCAGTGACGACTAAAAGCATAAGCATTAGAATATATGTGAATTGAGGAGGAACAAAAGTCTTATGAAATGAGTAACAATGTTCTATAGTCTTTTAAGCATTTTTGTACAGCAAAAACAAATATTTTTGTTTAGAAAATTCTTCACTAATGGTGAACAATCGCTTATTGCGAATCCTAGGTCAAGCAGGTCGTTTTTATGTTTTTAATAAAACAGATTATAGAAAAAACGAAGGACTTGAAGTAGTAAAATTTATATGCCAATATCTAACAAACAAATGATTTTAGCGCCTGTTCTTTAAATCGAATTTTAAAATATGATCCTAAAGAATTGTTATTCTTTAAAAATGTCACCATTACACCTGTAGACATTGAAATAAGATTTTCAATGCATAAAAGTTTGTTCAGATGTAATAGACAACGCTTAAATTTGCAAATTTATGTCAATGTTTTCTTGTTTATTGCAAAAAAAAAAAAAAAAAAAAAAAATACCAATAGAATAATTCTGTCTTATTTTACCAAAAACTTTAAGTTATGTATCCAGATCTTCTCATAAATTGAAGTTCAATTTTAGTTTTTTATTCAATTGTATTGTTTTTCGTATGGTTGATTTTTTATATGTATTGTACATATCTTACCTTAAATATATTCAAAATATGTTGAATTGTTGAATAAATCTTTTTTCTATATAAAAAACATTTTTGTTTTTAAGGAATATTTTCGGATTTTTACTGCATATTTTATGTCCATAAAACACTTTTTAAGAGCATATTTCTGGTTTCCCTAATAATAAGCTTTTATAGAAGTCAAAGTGGTATAAGTTTTTTTTTTCAAGTTATTCTGTTATAGAGACTGTTTGGTACAGATGATTTTAATGCTACATCAAAAAAGGTTTTAAACCTGCTGTTATGTTTGGACCTTTATGATCTATTTCATTTTTCTATTTTGCTTTTAATATGAAACAGTTCAACATACTTACTTAAAACGTTAGCTCAGGTGGTATTTTTATATTAGAATACTTTAACGAAATTTTTAGTGGCCATGGATGTAAAGGAAGATATCAAAATAAATAGTTACAAATCATAGGTAAAGGGCCATTTTGGTCCATTTATGTATGTTTATCGATTTACTTTTATGAATTATAGAAGAAGTATATTTAAAAAGAAGTACAAAAACACAAGTTTACACAAAATAATTTCATTATTATGGAATGAAACGTATGCTTTTAAGAAGAGGTACCAATGGTAGTTAAGTATTATTTTTTTTGTTCACGCATACGTCACAGTTATATGATAGACAAGTTTTTAGTTTTCACTTACATTCGAATTCGAATCGAGTTTTTGATACATAGAATACTTAAAATTAGTCATTTAATGTTTTCAGAGATGTATTTTGTTGTTAAACCAATTGTATTTCACTTAAAATATATAACATTTTAATCAATATATGTAAATTTGAAGTAATACTTAGTTTTGTAATTGTATGATATTAAAATTTTATTCTTTCAATAAAATGTCGTCTAGAGCGTGCAAAGTTAACTCAAATCTTAAGACTTAATGTAAAATATTAAAAAATATTAAAGTACCAACGCACAGTCAAAATCTAAGTCAATGGGTCCTCAAATTAATAACACTTTTAATGAAATTTGAGAGTCTTTTAGTCGGTGATGAACGAGCTACTCTGAACTCTTAAACTTGTTCACAAATTTTTAGGACATAAAAAATGTTAAAAGTTATTGTTGCTGATTTACTGAAGAATTTCGAACGGATTGGTGAAAATATCTGTGGCTTGGTGCTAAAAGGGCCAATATCAGTATTTTTGATGTTTTGAGTTAGTCGTTACATAAGGTTCCTTTTTTCTCTTATTTTATTAAAATAGCCAATGGCTAATTCAACCCAGAACAGCTTTAACATGGTTTTGCTAGCCAGTGTTGTTATGAACTCATATATAAATTAAAACTTTAATTATAATTATTAATTAAAGGCATGTCTTTCAAAATTTTTTTCTTACATTCCCATTTGGATTTTTTTCCAGAAATCCTTGAAAATATTAGTGATATGCATGATGAACGGTTTCACCAAGATATAAATGGTGAAATTGTATAAAAAAAGAAGTAATGCTCTTAAATTCTTCTAAACTAAGGTTACTTTTAATTTGCGATTTTAATATCTTAAAAGTTTGATGCCTTGGATTTTTTTCAAACTTTTTCCCATAGTTAGACAGCCGAAACTAACGAAACGGCTATGCATGTTTTAACTTATGAACAAAAACCTTGTAAAATAGTGTTATTTTTCGTTGTATTTTACATATAAATTTGCATCATATAGTGCATTTTCTACCACGCTTAGATCTGCGGCAGCTACATGTACCTGTTTCGTAATAGATGATATTTTTGGTACACCTCTCGTAGATGTTACACAATGAAACCAATGTAGCGGCTTTATTAAAAGCAAATATTGTTGTGTATAAAAGAAACTTTTGGAAAATAATTTACAGATAAATTTTATTATAAAAATTTTATTGTTTAACAAACAATTTAGATCAAAATTGCCCTTTACCTATGATTCGTAAGGTTTTTTACCTAACAGCAGAATTAATTATTTTGTTGCA
>JAKWBJ010000230.1:0-20000 GCA_023159175.1 Wohlfahrtia magnifica | reverse complement strand
TCCGAAAATATTCCTTAAAAACAAAAATGTTTTTTATATAGAAAAAAGATTTATTCAACAATTCAACATATTTTGAATATATTTAAGGTAAGATATGTACAATACATATAAAAAATCAACCATACGAAAAACAATACAATTGAATAAAAAACAAAAATTGAACTTCAATTTATGAGAAGATCTGGATACATATCTTAAAGTTTTTGGTAAAATAAGACAGAATTATTCTATTGGTTTTTTTTTTTTTTTTTGCAATAAACAAGAAAACATTGACATAAATTTGCAAATTTAAGCGTTGTCTATTACATCTGAACAAACTTTTATGCATTGAAAATCTTATTTCAATGTCTACAGGTGTAATGGTGACATTTTTAAAGAATAACAATTCTTTAGGATCATATTTCAAAATTCGATTTAAAGAACAGGCGCTAAAATCATTTGTTTGTTAGATATTGGCATATAAATTTTACTACTTCAAGTCCTTCGTTTTTTCTATAATCTGTTTTATTAAAAACATAAAAACGACCTGCTTGACCTAGGATTCGCAATAAGCGATTGTTCACCATTAGTGAAGAATTTTCTAAACAAAAATATTTGTTTTTGCTGTACAAAAATGCTTAAAAGACTATAGAACATTGTTACTCATTTCATAAGACTTTTGTTCCTCCTCAATTCACATATATTCTAATGCTTATGCTTTTAGTCGTCACTGAAACAGTGACGAATGAGCACGCGTATCGGGTATATGCTGATATTTTTCTATTTTTGTTTTTGTTAAATTTCTCTCGTTTTTAGCACGACGAAAAAAAATGCCAAAACAAAAGTAACGGCAAAAACAGAAAAGAGCAAATTAATTATTATGTATATTAATATATATATATATATATATATATATATATATATATATATATATATATATATATATATATATATATATATATATATATATATAAGTTTTTAAAGGAGAGAATATTTAATATCTAATCTTTGAGAAATAGATAGCTTAGGTTTTTTGTAAACTTGTATGAGATTTTATGCATTGCTCTTATATTAAGGAAATTATCCTTGTCACAAATAATCGTTTCTCGAATTTTATAATCAAAGTGCTCATGCATATGTTCGATTGGATTCAAACTAGCCTGTTAGAAAGAATGATACTATTGCTTAGATGAGCGAAAGAGGAACCATTCTTTGCCCTGCAATGCACTTAAAATTATCGTCTTGTTGTACGCCTAATTTCATTTCATTGAATTCCAAATTGTTTTTGAATATGCTTAAACAATCTTTTTACTTCATGGTACTTTAGATGACAACCAAAGTTCCGCCCTACAATCCTACGATATTACCAAAGCCTTAACCGGGCATCGCTGTGCATAAACAATTTTTTTTTAAGTTTTTTTTTTTTGGTTCTCCATATTTTTATAATTTTTTTTTTGACCAAGCACATGAAATTTAATTTTGTCGCTAAATAGGGCAGCGTTCCATAATGAAACATCTTTGGTTTTATATTTTTTACCAAATGAAAAAATCACTCCTAAATTATTTCTGGTATAAAAGACTTTATGTGAAATCTAGCATAGAAACCATTTGCATATAGTACTGGCTCTAACGCATATGATGATATGAAAATTTCTTTTGATATTTTAACATCACTTTCTGATAAATTTCCCTTTACATCAAGCTTAATAGCCGACGTAATCGGCCGGGAAATTTTCTAGTTAACCGACATTTTTTAAGTTTTTTCTCTTTCACAGTTTTCAAAGCCTTTTTAAAGTTTTACCAGCATTGTGAATCAGCAAATATGTAAGTGCGGTGGTACTCTGTTCACTTTTTTTGACGCCTAAAACATAGAGTAACTTCCGTTTTTTTCGAACGACTAGTTTTTTCAATTATGTTAACTTAACGGTAATTTTACAGTAATGGAGACCTCCACACGGTAGGCAGGTAATTTCTATATTTGTACGGATATTCTATAAAGTTTTCCTTTTTATGTGTCAGACCTCATCATTTTTTTTGTCTACACATGATACACATATTTCTCAGAAAAACAAACCATAAATAGTACTGTTTCTTTGCAACTATGCAAAGTAACGCCAATTATAGTTATATTCTTTACGTTTATGCTATCAATGTATGGAAAAATGTTGGCATCACTTACTTTTCCCACTTTATATATATATATATATATATATATATATATATATATATATATATATATATATATTGATTGAAGAAATTAAAATTAAAGTCAACAGTTCTGTCCATTGCGTGAATTTTGTAAAATATTTTATTTATTTCTGAAAGATGGTAAGAATGAAATAAATATTACACAAGTAATATATGTAGATACACTATAATTCTGTGGTTGCTTTTTATAGGATTCTGATAGCTCCGATTCTTCTGGTGAAAAAAGCAGTAAGAAATAAGCTAGACATAGGAGACTAACTTATTGTTCTTGATGGAAAAAACTTTTCATTTTATTACAAAAAGTAACAAGGTTTAATTTTTCTACCATCGTGAAATTTACAATTTTGACGGCATCGCGGGTGTTTTCGAAATAAAAAGGTACGCTATAAGTATGCGGCATCTCAAATTTACAGCGTCGATGAAGAATCAGAGCTCCTTAGTCAAAGTGGTTCAAAAAAAGTCGCGTACAAATGAGTTAGAGTTGTTAGTTGCCTGTTTTATTGCAAAACATAATTTAGCCTTTAACTTAGCACCGGATCTCTGTACCTAACTGAAATGTGTGTCTACAAAAGGCGCAGAAGTTCAAAAGTTGGTACGTGGAAGATGCAAAGCGATAATAAAAAATATGATTGGAAGAGAGCACAGTTAATAGTTAAGCTCTTGCAAGAGAACGATTTTTATTAATTATTAATGAATCTGCGGATGTTGGTAACTTAAAACAATTGGCGCTTGTAGCTAGAATTTTTGATAAAAAAGAATTTAAGCCAATAAATGTATTTTTAGCTTTAATTGAAGTTACGGATGCAACCGCTGAAAATCTTTTTAAAGTAATTGCACAATTCTTTGAAAAACATTTGATAGACTACAAAACAATAATGATTGGCTTTATGGCAGACGGAGCTAATAATATATCCGGAAATTATAATTCTGTTATGTCCAAATTTCATCAAGAAATACCAATGCTTGAAATGTATATGCCATTCTTTTAGTTTAGTTGCTTCCCATGCATGTAAAGTTTTACCAAACAGTGTTGAAAAAAGTCTGTGAAATATATACAAATTCATTCATTATGGTCCACAGCGAACGTTTGAGTTATCAGCCTTTCAGGAACTATGGAATATTAAACCACAAAAGCTTATACATCAGTAAACCACTCCATGGCTCTCAATAATTGAATGTACAACCGAGTTTTAAAAACCTTTCTAGCTTAAAAGATGACTTAAGGTCGAAGAAACTTTTAATAAAGTAATCTCTGCTGTAAAGACAGTTGAATGGTTTGATGATCCATTAAACAAATTATATTTGGAATATTTGTAATTTGTTTTGCCATTATTTTCAAATTTAAATTTAGTAATACAAAGTGAAAAGACTATTTTACTATTTTATATAATCGAATATCTTTGATATTTAAAACCATCCTAAGAAATTTTATTGACTAAAAATTTAGACGGCACTTTGTGGCAAAGTTTAAATTTTGAGGATGAAGATAATCACCTACCACTACACAAAAAGTAATTGCAAGTCTTTTAAGTATGGATATTTCCACACACAAATTAGCTGAGTTTAAAATAGATTGCAAAAAAATTAATATACGAAGCACCCAAGAAATTAAAAAAGATTTCTTTTTTAATTAAATCAAATGTAATCTTAAAAAAAATGGCCACAATCAATCCCCAATTGTTCGAGACCAATAACTCCATAATTCCCTTAGTTTTGTGTTGTTGAAATTGATGAATTTGACGAGATAGATAGAGAGTTTAGGCTTATAAGGCAAATTAAAGATATTGGTAAGAATAACTTCTGCAGTTTTACAAAAACGTATTAAATATAAAGAAAGATGACTTCGTAATGTATCCTGTTTCAAAAAAAAAAAAAAAAAAAAAAAAAAAATAATTCAAGAGGTTTGAATATTAAATTCAATGACAAACATTTTTTATATTTGAATCAAAATTCATATGATCATTAAAGCTAATTGCATTCAAATTAAGTGTTGAGGCTTATAATATTGTATAGGCACTACTATCAGGCTAAAAGCAGTCTTACTTTTTCAGTTCCAATATAAGCTCCCATCAATCAACTTTAAACTGTCCCATTGAGCCCAATAAGCCTTCATAAGAGCGCTTTGTGCTGATACTTTATCGCGAGATGGCCGTCTGTCCTTTTCTTTAGCCGCTATTATCTTTACCAATAATTCCGCTCAGGCTTTGACAGTGTAGTAGCCTACGACTTTCTCCGTCCCATTGACCACCAGCGAAAGTACACCACCAATACCACATTCACTGACATCACTGTCAAGGATATATTTTTCACCTGGGACTGGATATGTCAAAATCGGTTCTGCACACAATAGGTCTTTTAATGCCTGAAACGTCTTTTCCTGTGACTCACCCCAATTGGTGAGTTCATGTAAGCTTGCTGCCACGGTCGCGAAATTAGGCACGAAGCGTCTGTAGTATGCGCAGAGTCTTAAAAAGCTGCGTAATTCATGAAGATTTTGGGTGCGAGGCCAGTCCTTTATTGCTCGTATTTTATCTTCATCCGTTGAAATGCCATCCGCTGTAACTAGATACCCCAAATATTTTACCTGTTTTTGGAACAAAGCACATTTCTTCGCGCTTAGTTTTAGTCCAGCCATTGATATTCGTTGTAGAACTGCTACCAGGTTTTTGAGGTTTTCGTCAAAAGTTCTTCCCATCACTATTATGTCGTCGAGGTAATTCAGATAAATCTTCCAATGTAGTCCTTCTAGAAGGCGCTACAACCGCTTTGTAGATCCAATGTAGAGAACCACTTTGTTCCAGCTAGCGTGTCGAGCGTATCGTCAATTCGTGGTAGCAGGTAGCTGCCCTTTTTAGTGACATTTAACTTCCTGTAGTCTACGTAGAATCTCTTATACTACCGTCTTTCTTTTTAACTAAGACTACAGGTGAGCTCCACGGACTGTATGATGGTTCAATTACACCGCTCTTCTCCATTTCATTGACCAGCTCCTTAACCTCATTACGCTTCGCCAGAGGTACACTTCTGGGTTCCTGTTTTATCATTCTCGCTTCGCCAGTATAAGTTTCATGTTTGACTATAGCTGTTCTACCTGGACTTATTTTTATTGGTGAATACGTAGGCGTACTTCTTTAACAACTTTTTGGCTTTATTTCTTTCTGGAGCTGCTAGACCTGCTACCAATTTCTCTACATTTTCGTCGAATACCTGTTGGTCCTTGGCTAATATATCGGCAGGTTCTGGTAATTGTTCGCTGTTTATTACCGCTTCAACTAGAGCACATTGGCCTACCTCAGAGTTATCGTAACTTAATTTTTCGTGGCCTTATAAATTGAGCACTCTCACTGGGACTATTCTTTTTTTATTAGTCCATCTTATTTTCTGCTGGTTCTACTACCTACAAGCGGTTATCCCCACAATCTCCCTCAATACGCGCCCGTATCAATCAATGACTCAGACTCAATCAATTGTCAGCAACTAATCTTCTGGCGTGCACTTGATCTGGTATCCCACGTCACGAAGTATATCTATATTATGCCAACTCATATGTTGCCCCATATTCAAATTGTACTATGGATTATCATAAAATCGGAACCAATGATAACCTCGCCTAAAATATTGGCGACAATTAAAATATGGCTAACAGTAATGTTCGCTATAGTCTTTTTCACTCAATTTTTTCGTAGATGGTAGCAGACTCTCCGGTAGCTGTTCGTAGTCTGATATTATTGAGTACCTCACATTTCCCATCACTATATCGGGTCTGATTGTAGACTGTGTCGCACCGGTGTCTATAGTGATGGTGAATTGTCTTCTAGATTACGTGTGAGTTGTCTTCTGAGCCAGTGCAAACGTCACAGTATCTACAAAGGTGTAGTTAAGTAGTTTAACATCAGGGTCTCGTAAGCTGTTGACGAAGGCTTTGGTCTTCAGATGATCTACTAATGGATGATTTTCAGTTGGATAGTTTAGCTGCACCAACCTCTCGACTTCCATTGCAAAGGCTTGAAGCGACTCATTAGCCTCTTGTGTTCGGCACATTAACTCCATGCAATACAAATCGCGTTTGTGCTCGTCGCCAAATTAACGCTGTAGCGTCACCATTAAGTCATTGTAGTTGTTTCTGCAGCTGGCTGGCATGGTTTCGAAAATTTCTGTGGCCAATACTTGCATTTTTTCCATCATAGCGGCAAACAGTGCATTGGCATCCGCATTACTTTTAGCTGAAAGGGCACTCACCTCAGGCTCTTCCTCATCATTAAATACGTGAGTATCAAAAATACCCCGCCGTTGAAAATCCTCATACAACTGTTTTTGCAATTCGGTCTTAGTCCCAGTTGACTTCAACACCAATTTTGCCAACTCACGCCTAAGGCGATCCACATTAACTGAACTTCATTCTGTTATTTTATTTTAAAGACTACAATTCCACTTCTGACACCAATTGTTACGTTTTTACCTTTTTAAAAACGTGTTTATGAGTTCGTAGATTGTAATTAAAATAAATCTTGTGTTTAGTTTTAAATTAAAATCCTTTATTCAACACATTTTTGTACACCACTGCTTGTAACCTTTTTACGAGCAATAACAAATTTCTATTCTTAGTTACTCCGTCTGTTTACGAGTTTGTAAACAACAACAATTACTCGACAGATCTTTCTACCTAAACATCTTCCAACCCGATCGTAGTTATAACTTAGGTTCGATCACAATTTATTTTCTCTTCGACCAGGTTAAACACCCACTCTAAACTCTCTTTACGCTGACTTCAAACCAATAGACTCGTTCGCTGAGTTAACTTTACTTCAACTGATTGTAATTCGCACCGGTGTACTTTTTATTATAAGGCTTCGAAAGCTCTCGAACCTCTCGATATTTCAGATAGATTTCATTTCTTTCTTTTATTTGCTTTTTAGTTCTTATGTAGCCATGCGAATGTAAACATCTAATTCTTTCAGCTCTTAGTATTTGTTGTTGCTTATTTATTGTCTGTTATTCGTTTTCTTTGCTGCTTAATTATTGTTGTTGCCGTGTTATTTCTATTTACTTTATCTCTGCTAATGTTTGTTCTTGTAGATTTAGTTATTTGTAAACAGCTCGTCTAGTTGTTCTTGCATCTTTTGTTTATTTATTTTAGCGATTTAATAAACGCTGGGGGACTTAGTTCATTTAAACTTAAAAAATACAGGCTGTTGAAATCATGTTACACTTTTACACGTCACTGTAGATTGAGGAGAAACATAAGCTGCATAATCGTCGTCATCACCCGAATCATCAATAATTTCATTTCTATTCTATTCAAAGATCTATCTATCTATCTATCCGGTTATTAAATTGAGCCACTGTACGACTCCAATTATTATTTGCTGTAGCTTCAAGTAAAATGTCATCCACATCGTCTTGACATCTCATCAACTGTGGTTTGGAAGTGTCGTTTTTTTCAAACAACTTTTCCCTTGTGGGTATAAACATGTTGATAACCAAATACTTTTAAAGACTTAACATGATTCACCACAGCCGTCTGTTTGACCTGAGATTTTGTGCATTTCTTTCCATTAAAGAAAGCTACTTCAATATCATTAGGCTTAAGATTGAGCTTTGGATAATTCAATAACTGTATGCGCAACGTTTACATCATTAGCCACTTCTATTCCACTAATAACGTTTTTTACTCTATTGTCAATTAGTGTTTTTAAAGAAGTTTTAAAAGATTTAACATCAATTTTTAATTTATTATTCTTTTTAACGACTTCAAAAATGCAAAGCGAAAGAGCCCATGGAGGTGCAGAATCTTTTAAACTTCCACTAGTTTACTTGAGGAAAAAAAAAACTAATGCTGTTCCTCTTATGGGATTAATTAATGAAATAAAAATTCAGATAAATCACTCAAATGATTACGCAAAATTGTCGGCGAATTCGAAGGGCATTGACTCCTGCGTGACCCTCATGAAGTGAGAAATAATTTTATGGATAAAGGATTTAAAGTGAAATACGTATTTAATATTAAAAATAAAGTTGAGGTTTCCCAACCCATGTTTCGAGTCGAACTAAAACCGGGTGATATGAAATTAAAAGTAAAACGCATTGCATCCAAAGTTTAAAATATCATGTACAGCGTAAAATTATAGGCGAAGAGCCTAACATACAAGACCATTCCAGAATTTTGAGCTTAAAACAATCTGTTGTATGAAAGACTAATGCTAATATGTCGCAGACATTCTTATATGCAGATATTCTAAAAGTTAATCAGACCACAGTAGCTAGCACTACAAATAAAAAAACAAATTGGATTCTGTACCACATGCTTAGACCAACATTTCTGAAATCAACTACAATGTTATTAAGTTTATTTTGCGTATCAATAGATTAGTGAGATACTTCGTCTTATCGTCTCCGTAATCCTGCGGCTTGGGAGCAGGGGATTCCCATATTTACATTTACATAGGAACACATCGGACTTCATCAGTCACCACCAAAAATAAGAGTGGCTATAGAAGGCATCCTTGTCGAACTCCTGATATGGTTATAAAGGATTCCGACATTTGCTTTTTATGCATAACAGTGTATTCGAAATTGTCGTAACTGTAGTGTATGATTGAAATTATTTTCTATGTCACGTCAATGTTTTCCAATTCAGCCCATATACAATATAGTTGGATGGATTCAAATGCTTTTTCGTAGTGAATGAAAAGGATATATAGTAGGCAATGCATTTCCACCGATTGTTCAATTATGATCCTCAGTCTGGAAATATGATCAATACACGATCTCCCACTCTGTCAATATGCTGAATTAATCTTTCCAGTATAACTTTCATAAACACGTGTATTGCTATGCACAGAATAGTGATACCTCTTGAATTGTTACAATTCGTAGTGTCAATCTTCTAAGGAATTTTTACAATTTTCTACGCAATCCATACTATGTAGTATTGGAATACTGCTGGTGTGATGTCTATCCCTGCAGACTTTCCATTCCCTTAATGATTTAATGGTGTCAATTACATCTATTCTTGTTGGAGGTTCCGTTAGTTTAGGCATGATGGCAGTTTTGCCACTATTTGTAATGCCTTCTCTTTTTACATTGAGTACTGATATAAAATGTTTTCTCCAGCGCTTATATCAACTTGTGTTAGTATATTTCCGTTCTTATCTTTGACTGGTGCTGTTGGTCTTCTATACGAGTCCGAAATATTTTTTATTATATTAAAAAGTTTCATGTTGTGCCATGCCGCTGTCCGCTTCACTGATCATTCTTTTTATATAATCCTTTTTTTTTCTTTAATTGATCTCTTATTAACATGCCTGTACACTGCCTGTTTCACTGAACTCTCATTAATATCTTTTAAATAATTTGTCTACCCGTAGTCTGCCTGTAGTGAGTTCGCAAATATAGACCTGTACTACGGTAGTCTTAATTCGTAATTATTCTACCTTACTCTGTGGATCTTGACTCTGTCCGGTACTTTAATCGCAATAAATTTTAACTTTCCCGCTATTAAAGACCATACGTCAATTACGGACATCATATAAACTAATGCTCAATTAACAAGTTCAAATTTGTAATCCATTCCCCATGCGTAGGATCGTCAACGGATTTCTGGATCTTTTTTTACTTATAGACGCACTAAGAGTTGATATACCATATGCTTCAGATCCAATGGGGATCGCCAACAAGCGGGCTACTTAAATTTCGCAATATATACTCTGCCAAATTATTCGTTAAGGTAAAACTGTGTGAGTGTATTAAAAATTGAAAGGCAAAATTTGAACGTGTAACTGTACCAAAATAAATTGACAGACAGTTTTATGGGTTATAACCCTTAAATGAATAGTATCGCCACTTGTCTATACAGCAGTTGTACTTTATGTTTGCACAAACCTGTATAATTATAATGTAAAAAAATACTTTACAAAGCTTTTAACTCCCTAGTTTTATAAATTTGTGACATTTTATTGTATTGTATTTTTAATTTTTGTTTAAGAGTGATTATCTAACTGAAAAAAAAAAATTCTCATCTGCTATCAGGTTAACTATCAATCAGCGATTATTAGCCGTATTCATATGTCTAGCGTAATGATTTTATTTTAATTTGAATTGATGTTTATTAAACTTTCTGCTACGTTTGCTAAGCCTTAAGTGAAAACGGACTACACTTTTATTGTTTTATAGGTGAAGCAAAAAACATTACACAATCAATAATAATAAAATATTTCAGGGGTGACCACAAGCAAAGGCATATTAGTTACGTAATGGTTTATGGTACGTTGCAGGTTCTTAATGCTTGGACCTGATTCACAAGAAATGGGTTTGATACTCAAAAGGTCCGGAACTGTTCGTTTATTCTTCTGAGGGTACTTCCATTTCACACGTCGATGAAGTTCTTTAAGGTATTCTTCCTTTCAACGTTGAGCAAATTGGTGATGAAGCACCTTGAGCTTTTGCCACATGTTGGCAATGCTCAATGAAAGATCAGAGTGATCAGGGGATGCCAGGAGAGGCGCACCAATGAGAAAATGTCCCGGGGTTAAAGGGACTAGATTTGAAGGATCTTCGGTCATAGCGGTCAAGGGTCTCGAGTTCAGGCATGCTTCAATGTCGCAAACTCTTCGAAGGTAAATTTCTGAACTCCAGAAAAATATAATAAATAAAAAATAAATAAAAAAATAATAAATAAATAAAAATATTCTACGGTCCACGTCGAGTGCATTAGCAGCACCGAGGGAGGGACAACCGCGACGAGAGAAAAAACGTGCAAAAGCTTCAAGAAATGCGTCCGTCGACATATCTCCGGTTGCCTCTAAATGTATTGCCTTGATTGCAAAACAAACAAAAACCAGCAAATAGCCCTTGGTGACACGACAACCTCTACCACTGTAGGATTTATTGTCGAACGGACCTGCGACCTTCGGAGTAGACGAAGCATTAAAGAGTGTCCGCCGTTAGCAGAACATTTATGAACATGCTCTAAAAATAATCGAGTGCAACGAGCTGCGTAATGCAGAATCTTAGGGTATCGTTCGTCGAATGTCAGGCCAGCTGATCGAACTAATCGGCCGTTACTTCTGACAAAACCCTGGGAGTCAATGAAGGGATACAGAGTTAACAAATTACTCTTCGACGAAATAGGTTTGCCCTTCAGTAATTGATCATATTCAGGGATAGTGTTCCGTTGACATACGAGAATCAGACGATCTCGGGTGAATTTCACCTCCGATTGGGATAAATCTAAAGTGTTATACAAACATTTTCGGGTTTTGAAATACTGTATACACCTGAAGCAATACGATATTACTGGCATTGCACGGGGTACATCTGAAAAACGTTCAAATATGTCAAACGGTGGTTCAATTTGAACAGAAAACGACTGAATTTCTAAGTGTTGATGGTGGGTAATATTATGCTTTGGCCAGCATTCTCGAGGTTGCCTTAAATAAGAAAGGTCCTGCCACCACAAAGAGTTGTCGATCAGGTCTCGAGCAAGAGTTCCACGACTTGCCAAATCGGCGGGGTTGTCCTTGGAATCAACGTAAGACCAATTGTCGCAACCAACTTATTCAACAATGAGTGCTACTCTGCTTTGAACAAAGGTGGGCCAATGACACGGGGGTTTCCTGAACCAAGATAAAACAATAGTAGAATCAGTCCACAGATAAATCTTCTTCCTGTCTGGATTCAGTTGACTACACAACGATTCTACTATGTTTGCCATCAGAGCCGCTCCGCAAAGTTCCAAACGGGGTAATGTTTCGGATTTCACAGGAGCTACCTTTGTTTTAGACACTAGTAAGTGTGTTGTTATTTCATTCATAGACACATTCCGGACATAAATAGCAGTGCCATATGCCTTTTCAAAGGCATCGCAAAATGCGTGAAGCTCAAAATCGTTCTCGGGTAGAAAATTAACTCATATTGGAATATTAATTTTCTCGATATTCGGGTAATCGTTCAAAAATGCTCGCCATTGTACAAGAGTAAGAGGTTTTAAACATTCGTCGCAATCTGTCTTGTCTTTCCATATTTGCTGCATTATAATTTTTGCCAACCGGCAGGGTCAAATAGCTTCACTATCTCAGACAAGACTGCACGTTTAGTAACCAGATCCTGGCATAGCTGCGAAATTAATTTAAAATAGAAGCCGTCCGTAACAACATTCCATCGCAAGCCCAGGGTTTTAGTAGTGCTGGCATCCGAAACTTTTAAGAAGTCTGCATCAAGCAAATTCTCACGGGGTAAATCTTCCAAGAGTCGTAGATTATTAGCTGTCCACTTTCGTAGAACGAATCCAGCCGAGCTAAGAACTTGGACCAGTTCATCACGTCTCTGGAGAGCGTCTTCTAACTCATGAGAGCCAGCTAGTACGTCGTCGACATACATTTGGGTTTTCAAAATCTCAGACGCCAAAGGACTCTGGGGTTCATAATCATTGGCCAATTGCAAAAGGGTACGAATCGCTAAATACGGTGCACAGTTCACTCCGAACGTGACCGTATTAAGCTCATAGTCCATCACTTCAGCTACAGGATCCTTGCGGTATATTTGACGGAACATTTTTCGATATCTGCATTAAAAACATAGCGTCTGTCTGCAAAACAGGCCCGGGGTATAATACACTATTCAAACTCACGCCGTTGGAAGGGGGGTTAGAAGCGTTAAATACGACCCGTAACTTGGTAGTTACACTATCGGGTTTGAGTACGGCGTGGTGTTGCAAATAGTAGCCCATCGAACTATTTTCATGGGCTTTCATGGCTCCAATATATCCCATTTCAAAATACTCGCTAATAACTTTATCATAATGAGCCTTCAACTCCGGGTTTTTCAAGAGTCGAGCTTCATTTCTCCTGAACTGGGACAGAGCACTATTACGACAGTTTCCTGACGACACTTCGCCCGAAAATTCTCGTCGGAACGGGAGCGAAACAACATAGCGACCGTCGGTCCGTCTATAAGTTGTAGTTCGATAGAGTTCTTCGCAAAATGTCTCATCTTCGGAAAGTCGAGTGACCTTTGGAACTTCTTCAAGCTCCCCGTTGAGTGTTTAATTCATCATTGGTACAAAGCGATGCAATAGAGTGCTGGGGCTTAGACATAAGAACTTCACCAGTAAATATCCAACCGAAAACATTTCTCTGAGCGATCAGGTTGCCATGACGTCACACATGACGTCGGTCATAGTAATTTCGGGAAAACTAGATGTTATCATTTCCAATATAGAGCACGATGACAACCGTCCGGTAATTTTCATGTGTGCCATGACGTCACACATGACGTCGGTCATAGTAATTTCGGGAAAACTAGATGTTATCATTTCCAATATAGAGCACGATGACAACCGTCCGGTAATTTTCTCAACTACGTATGCGCAAATTTTGAGTCTAAAATTGGCGTCGATCGGAGATCTGACCGTAAGAAAGCACATAGTAGATGATTTACCAGCTAAACAATCCATCATGCCAGTCACTTTAGTGGCAGGCACCCAAAAAAGTTGAATAGCAAGCTTCCTCTGAAACTTCCTTGAAATGAAGGTACCTTGCGATCCAGAGTCAACTAGCGCTCGAGCCGTACATTTAATATCCCCTATGTGCACAACATAAATTGTGGAGCCTAAAAGGAATGTGGAGTTAGGGGGTACTCCCAGTTGTGCGGAATACGTATGGAGATTCCGAGCCGCTGCAGATGTTGATGGGTTAAAACTCAAAGGTGGTTGTACCTGATTGTTAGCTGGATTTAAATTTGATTCACGAAGTGGAGATGCAGGTCGAGTCATACCATAAGCTATAGGAAGCTGGGGTGTACTACAGATAGAACTATTCGACTCTATTCAATTTACATAGAGAACAGACATGAATACTCTTATACTCCTTAAAAACATGTGAAGTTGCCAGCCAGTTCGAGCAACATTTAAGTCTCTTTACTGTTGATATTCTTTTATCAACATTCTGACTCAGAAAAAAAGGACAGAGACTTAATGGGTGATTTCCCTGGCAGAGAAAAAACCACAAATTGATGGCGAAGTGCCAGTCTTTGTCGCAAAACTCTGAATCTTCTTCGAGTCATCTGACGATTTCCTCGGTGGACCAACATTGAAATTTCCTCGGAAATTGGCAGTACAAGGGTTTTGTCCGGGGTTTGGACGAGTTGCGGGTGAGACTGTCTTGAGAGACTCTTGAGAATGCTGGAGCAGTCGAAAGCTCCCAGAGACTTAAAGTATTCTCGTTTAGTTTTGTGGAGCAAATATATACTAATATGACATGGTAAAATACTTCAGGGGTCACCTCAAGTAAAGACAAATTAGTTACGCAATCGTTTATAGTGCGTTGCAGGTTCTTAATGTTCGGACCTGATTCATGGTTCATGATTAATGGGTTTGATACTCAAAAGAGTCCGAAGCTGTTCGTTTCTAAGAGAACCTTTGTTCTCATATGTATCTACCAATCTTTTCCATGTAATTGCATAGCCATCATTGGCCAACGGTACCGTTTGGATGATGTTGTGAGCATTCTTAGCAGTTTTCTGCAACAAATAATATAATTTTTGTACCGGGGTTATACGGGGATTATTACCATATAAGGCTGAGAACGTGTCGCGAAACGATGGCCAGTTCTTGTAATCACCGTAAAATATCGGAGTATCACAGGGGGGTAAATTCATTACGGGAGCCTATTTCAGTCCGACTGGCCAATCTTAAACGTTCCAAATAATCCGTTATCATTGAAATTCCGCGAGTGTAAGTGCCGTAAGAGGCCATTTCCACTATTTGAGTATTTTTAACCTTATCGGCCTCAATCAATACTGAGTTGTAGGTTAACCGAACAGCTTCCCATAAACGATTGAGTTCATTCTCGTGACTACTAAGTGAGCCAATCTGGTAGTCCGAGATTAGTATATTGGCAATATATGCCTCGAATTCCGCCAACCGGTCGGCGTTACGGATAAAAGTAGTCACTTCCATTTTCGATCATAGGTAATAAGGGGAAATTTTGACAATAATAATAAAAAATAAACCGAGAAAATGGAGAGAAAGTTACACGATATATAGCGATTCCCAAATAGAATCCAATCGTGAAATATTCAATATTAAAAAAGAAACAAAATATCGCGATATATTTAGATTCCAAAATGAAAAAAGTTAAATGTTGTTAAAAATTCAAAAAAAATAATAGTATAATAATATATAATAAAAAATAAATTAAAAAAGGGTATAAAAAGCAAAACAAAAATTAGTACTGCAATATGAAAAACGGGTACTCGATCCGGGTAAAAATAAATATAAAAAAAATTTTTTTTCAAAGAAATTTTATTTAAGTAGGGGGAAATTTAATTTAAAAAAATAAATTTAAATTAATTTAAAAAATAATAATAATTTTAAAATTTTAATAATTAAACTTACTAAAAAATGTTACACGACTAAAAAAAATAAATTGAATAAATAATCAATTAACTAATCGATTGTTCGTACAAGCAAAAGCTGCAGCACTAATTTTTAGCGACAATATTTATTTGTGTATATAACGAAAAGAAAAAAAGAAACAAATCCAATGCGCTCTATCAGCTGGTATTACAGTATATACATAGATATGTATTTTTATCCTCATCAACCTGTAATACAGCTGAATTATTTGTAAATAAAAAGAGATCTCTATAAACAGAGTAGTTAACAGAGATTTATGTAAAATTAGCGCGAATCAAAACTAAAAGAAACTAAAAAACAACAACACAATGATATTCGGGAACAATTAAAAAAAAAATGTATATCACTTTTGCAGGAGACGAAAAAGGAAAAAATAAAAATGCAGTAAAATTAAAAAAATAGAATTCACGGGTTAAATGATTTTGTATTTTCTCCTCTTCAATTTAAAAATGATATAATTGTGGTACTATAATTGACCCCACACAAATATAAAAAAAATCGAGTAAAAAATATTCAATGTTTTGCCGACGGCAAATTAACTTTCATTCGCACACCGTTGTTGTTGATTTCTTTTTAACGGGGGTAGTTTTCTTTTAAAATTGTTTCTTTTTCGCTTTTATATTGTCACTCACACGCACTTTAAGTTCACTTTTGGATCACAAGAAAATAGACCAAAATAAATACCTTTTTTTTATTAATTTAAAACCAAATATGTTTTTTTTTCTTGAGCAATTGTAAGCACCGTATGTTTTGGGGTTTACAGAGTAAGTTTACAAAAAAAGAGATAAAACAACATACAAGCGCGATGTACAAATCTTAACGAAACATAGATAAAATTGTTAACGATACAAAAGGACGTTCACACTTTGCGCGTAAAGTTAAAAATACATATAATAAGAAAAAAAGTATAAAGAAATCAAATAAACAAAATTAGTACTGCAATATTAGAACGGGTAAAAGATAAATAACTTTTATTTAAATTTATTTAAAAATTCAAATTTAAATTAATTAAAAAAAATTATATATAAAATTTTAATAAATTAAATGTATTAAAAATATTACTCGAGTAAAAAAAAAACAAATTTATTTAATTACGTTATCGAGCATCATTTACTTGTGAGCGATAATATAAAAGAAAACAAAAAACAACAAACACAAAAGGGCTGTTATTTATCAAAACAAAGAGCAATGCACTTTGACATCCGATCTATGTCGTATCATATGTATTTGCCTATCAAAAAAAGCTTCTGTTAATAGGAGTTAGCAGACGTTAAAAAAGCGCGAATTTAAAAAAAAGCAAAAGCAAAAACATGAGAAGAAGAATATCAATCCATAGGAAAAAAAAAACAAATAAATGGAGACAAAATTTCTAAAACAAGACCAAGGGCAAAACTAAATAAAAAATTATTTTTTTCTTAATTTAAAAAATAATATTCTTTTTTGAAATTATGAAATAATTGAACAAAATCAATATTTTGTATTCTTTGCGCACAAGAAATGGGTGAAAGGAAAAAATAATTTTATATTTTGCCGACGGCAATCCTATTATTGATCACACTTACGCACTATTGTTGTTTTTTTTATAAACGGGGTGAGTTTTACTTATGCTTTTCGTTTTCTTTTCACAGTTTTTATTATCACTCACAATGGTTTTTCACTTTGAACACAAAAATAAAAATTCAAAATAAATACCTTTTTATAATGGGTCCAAAAAGGCAGTTAATCGGCGCAGATGCGGGATTTGGAAATAACAATATTTTCTTGCAAATATTTCAAGAATCTAGGGGTTCGAATGGATCAAAATGCTTTTCCTTTGAAATATTTCCCTCAGAAAATTTTGCGGATAGAAATAAAAATACGGGGCTAGTTTGGGTTTTTAAATATAAACAATTCTTTATTAAATTGCGGGTGTTTTTTCAATAAAAGAGTGGTTCATACCGCACGCTTTGGGGTTTACAGAATAAGTGTTTCAACAAAAAAGAAAAAAAAGAGTAATCAAACATATAAATAATCAAACATAAATTAAACTTAACGAAAAGAGCTGTCGGCGTCTGATCAATAATAAGGGACATTTACACTCTGCGCGTAAACATAGTACTTGGGAGACTTTCTATTGCGTGCACTCGCAACTTAAAGACGTCGTTTTACACATTCGAGTAAGGTTTTACAAATTTCGGATTTAATATACATAGTATCATTCTTCCACCACGACTCCTGGTTACTCCCTCTTTTAATTATGCCCACAAATGGTCGATAAAGTTTAAGTCTCGTGACTATGGAGGAGTCCCTATTACTTTTGGGCACTTTTCTGCAACCAAATTCGTGCAATTCAAGGCTTATGCTTGCAGTCCTTGTCATGGTATGATACGGAGTTTTGTCTATAATTCCAAGATTGTCGCACTTTCCTTAACTGTTTCTTTTAGAATATCAGTGTAATACTTCGCACTCATTGGTCCTTTTACAAAATGGATTTTGCCAAGTGAATAACCAAAGAGGTCAAATGAATTTTTTTCCATTTTTTTTTTACATAAGACTAGTACCCGGATGGGCCCTACTCATTTGGGAAAGAGGATAAAGGGAGTAGTGTTCATGGACGTTAGATTTAAGTTTACTCATGTCGTAAGTGGCAGAAAATACTTTTGCTGGATGATTGTTCCACAACCGAATAGTGCGACCAAAGAGAGAACTTTTCCTATAATGCGTTGTGCGATTCACTAGACAATCAACTACAAAGGTACTCGTAAAATACGAGTACTATGTAAGAATTTTTTAGGGATTAATTTTTTTTAGGAATTAAAATCGTAATTTCTTCAGAACACATTCCGTTATAGTACCGATAGAACAATGAAACGCACGCCACATTGCGACGCTGCTCTAATGAATCAATAGAGCTGACAACCCTAACGTCATTAATGAGCATCTTCGCCCTCTCCTGTATGCGGTTGAGGAACACCAAAACGAACTTTAAAGCACTTGCCCATACATGAGAGTTGAATTCTGTTTTGTGTCGGATATAGGTCTTCCAAATACTAAGTAGATCAGATGGAGTGAAGTATTTCTTGCATCGTCCTAAAAAAACCAAGGCACTTGAATGCTTCTTTCAACACTTAAAATACATGATCATTCCAACGAACGTCACAGTAAATTCTCATGCCAGAACATCAAGAGCATCTGATCGGCCAATATCCGCATTACCCATGGACACAGATGACAGTACACCACCACGTCTGTGTGTTAAAAAACAATATTAAGTCTTGCGTGCATTAAAATCGACTCAGTTCACATTCATCCTTCTCGCCCCAATCTCCAAGACGCTTGGCCTGCGATCAAACGAATATGAGTGACAAATGTTGCTGTCATCCGCAAAAATTTTGATAGGGTAAGAAGTGAGAAGAAAGTCTTTCAGAAATATTAGAGAAAGAGTAGGAGAAAGAATAGAGCCTTACGGTCACCATCAGTCAAGTTTTGTTTGGTAATTTGTTTTCTAAATCTTTTAATGTTGTTGTTGGAGTTAAGCACGGCTGCATATTAAATCCAATTTTATTTGCATTTCGTCTTAATGATTTTCTTCCGGTTTATTACAAATACGCATATAAAAAATCTCCTCTACCCCAATGATATACATATGTACCTAAGTCATTTTGTTTTTATAATATCAGAAAAAATTGTTTTTCGTAGTGGTACAAGAATATTAAAAACTTTAAAATGGAATTATAGAGAAAATAATATTCAAATCGTTAATAATTACAGATATCTAGGAATAGGTCTAAACTTCAATTTATCCTTTATAAAAAATTTTGAAAAGAAACTGCCACCGATTATTGATGCAAAAAACTTTCTGGACTAAAGTGTGGCAAAATATATGCGAAAGAATCCAATTCGTTCTAGGCCAATAAGCGAATACTGGAAGTTAATACTGCACTGATTAAGAGCACTGGAATTAGACGAGAGTATATACAGCGCAAGAAACTCTCAATTTCATAATTTATATCCACTTTTAACATCTCATGGTATATGTACCAGGGTAACCCACTGGGTAACCTAATTAAACCCACCCGGATGTTATTGAGTATCATATTTAAAAAAATCCGGGTGGAAATTTTTATTTAATGGTTTTCGTAGTTTATTTGCAACAAAAGTCGGTGTAATTTACGTATTGGGACTACAAATTTATTTGTTCCATTTTTGACCTCAAACAGATAATGAAATAATAAATCTATCAAATCACTGCTTACATCGTTTCTCCATTTCTGAGCCAATTTCAAAATCCCGTCTCAGAATAACTTCTTGTTTTTTAAGTCGCTCCAACTTTAAAGCCGATTTTGTATTTCTTCAAAGGAAATGATTCGGTGATATGTTAAAAGATGAACTCATATCTCCTTATACGCCCTAGATAGTT